>JAVXUP010003028.1:0-91705 GCA_033070095.1 Escallonia herrerae | reverse complement strand
TGTTCATGGGTTGGACTATAGTAGATATAAATAGTAAAAAAAGATTGAAAGCTAAAGTCGAAATATCACAGCGATATGGATGCTCACATAAATATAAATATTAATGTATTGATCGTTAAACTTTATATTTTTAAGTTTAGAATAAATGTATCGATTTAAAATTATAGTACAGTACAAAACCCTTCGACCATGAAAAGATCAAGCGATTTAACTACTCCTTTTTTCTAAAGTAATTATTTTTACTTCAAAAGAATGGTGGGTAAGACCATGATAGGATATGAACTATCATTAGAATCAAATCCACTTACACATTTTGTATTTTATAAAAGTTGTGCGAGATGAAGGTAGTTGAAAAGATAACATTCTTTAGATAGATTCATAACATTTTCGGAGCAACTTATGCATAAGAATCTCAATTTCAACTTGCAATTTGACTTCAATTGAATTAACATATATATATGAACCGTAGAAAATTGATTGTCATATATATATATATATATATATATATATATATATATATATATATATATATATATATGGGAGCTGATCCATTGATAGCGCTAGCAAATGGAGTTAAGTTGCTAGCGCGATCTGACCGTCCATCCTGAAAGATGGACGGTCCAGATCGCGCCTTTTTCCAAAACTGATCCCCGTCCGCCATACTGTCTCGCGGACGGGAGTTTTACCTTTTTGCCCTCCTCCCATGTCCGCGAGACTGTCTCGCGGACGCCTTTCTGTTCCTGACATGTGTCAGGAAAAGGCGTCCGCCATACTGTATGGCGGACGATCTCTAGGCTGACACATGTCAGGGCCTGTCCCCTCGGTCGCCTATAAAGTCTCGGGCGTGAGCCCCGAGAACTGTCCCCTGGTCGCCTAGAAAGTCTCCCTACTCGGCTCTTTCAGCAAAATTTTTGCGGGGCTTTCAGATTCACTTGCTTCCATTTTCAGCACCCTTCAAGCTTTTCTTGGAGTAACACACTTGGTTCAAGCATCACTCAAGCAAGGTAAAGTTTGTGATCTTGCTACCGTTTATCTTAGTAATTTTAATTTGTTATGTTCAGTAAATATATAATTAGCAAAATAGGAGACACTTTTGAGATTATGTATATGGTATCCTAAATCGGTCTAATCGTCAAGATAATTTTGAGATAATAAGCGTATTCTATTTCTACATAGGTCTTTTTCACAATGTCTGATTTCGTGTCGAGCTCCAGCACCCCCGTAGATGCTAGTGATCCGTATCTAGGACGAACCTTTCAAACGTTGGAAGAAGCTGGAGAATGTTTTCGAGCTTATTCATTGAGGGTTGGTTTTGGCATTAGAATAAAAACTACAAGAACAAGCAGCGTATCGAAAAGGATATGCTCTCGCTTATACGAGTGTCATAGGGGCAGAAACCCAGTGCAAAATGAGACACGCGTAGGCAACGATGACAGTGATGATGACGAAATAGGGTATGCGCGGAGAAGACGGGATTGCTTTGCGCGCACGAATTGCCAGGTCAAGATGTTCGTAAGCTATAAAGCCAAACAAGATCATTGGCTTATTACCAGCCTGGAACTGGCACACAATCACCCGTTAGTAACCCCTTCTAAGGTGAGTCAGATGCATCAACACAAGAAGATGGGTAAGGTCGCGAGGAGCCTAATTCACACAATGAGCGATGCGCGGCTAGGACCTACCGACATGATTAATGTTCTTGCTGAACAGGCTGGGGGAATTCAAAATTTAAACTTTAACACGACAGACGTTCGTAACGCGGTCCGAACCCATAGACGAGCCGCGTATGACCTCAATGATGCGCAAGCGACAATGAGCCTATTGAAACGGATGCAGATGGAGGACCCGCAGTTTACCTTCGACTATAAACTTGACGACGAGCATCGAGTTAGCACAATTTTTTGGGTCGACGGTCGTTCGAGGCTAGCTTATAAGCATTTTGGGGATGTCGTGACTTTCGACACCACATACCGTACCAACAAGTACTCGATGCCGTTCGCTCCTTTCACGGGCGTCAATCATCATTATCACTCCATCCTGTTCGGGTTCGCCTTGTTAAGGGACGAGAGCGAGAGTTCTTTTGAATGGTTGTTTAGGGTGTGGCTGGAAGCAATGAACTTCAAAGCACCGACTGTTATCATCACCGATCAAGATTTGGCAATGAAGAAGGCTATTGCTACCGTCTTCCCAGATACTCGACACAACTTGTGCACTTGGCACATAAGCAACAAATACCCTGAACGTCTGCATCACATGTACGCAAAGTATCCAGACTTTAAACAGGATTTTGACAAATGCGTCCTCAAGTCATTAACGATTGAGGAATTCGAGGAGAGGTGGGAAAAGCTTGTTCGGGATTACTCATTGCAAGACAACGAGTGGCTCCAGCACTTGTACGGGCTCAAAGAGCAATGGATTGGTGTTTACACGAGAAGTCATTTTTCTGCGGGCATGAAAACGACGGGCAGGAGTGAATCTATGAATGCCACGTTCGATAATTATGTGGGTACAGCTACCAATTTGAAGAGTTTCGTCACATCAGCACAAAAAGCGGTTGCGTCGTTGTTCGTGAAAGAAAGGGCTGCAGACTTTGCAACCACGTACAAGCAAAGGAGAAGGTTGCTTGAGACCCCGCTGGAGCTGAACGGTGCCAAAGTCTATACGAAGGAGATCTTCCTGCTATACCAAGTAGAGCTGCAAAAATCGGGCCGATACAGTATATATAAGGTGGCAGAAAAGTCGTCGCGTGAGTACAAGGTTTATTCGCTCGTGAATGACCTCGTCCCTGAGAAGCTGCGCAGAATTTATACGGTGACCCACGACACATTGACGGACTCGGTGACATGTGTTTGTAAGAAGTTTGAGTTCCATGGCATCCTGTGTAGACACATTCTGCGGTTTTTCACACAGAAGAATATCAGGACAATCCCCGATAAATACGTCCTGCCACGTTGGACGAAAGGTGCAAACAGGTTGCACGGTACCATTTCCTTTCCGGAGCACCCGTATACTGACTTTGAAGAATCAGAGACGTTGCGGTATAATCATCTGGTGACGATGTTCACCCGTTTGTCCGTAAAGGGTGCTGCTACAATGGTCGGATATAAACATCTCCTCGAGGTAGCTCAGCAGCAAGAGCCCATCGTCGACCAATTGGAAGCAGCTTCAGTCAGCAATGCGGTTGACACCGAGCCTACGACGGGATCAGAAGATGACGAGCCGGGGGAGGGAGCCGACAATGATATCCGGCCTTCGGATCCAATTATATCGCAAACGAAAGGCCGCAAGAGATCTACGCGGATGAAAAGCTCTATTGAGACGGCAACTCAACCAAAAAAGCTAAGAAGGTGTGCATTGTGCAACAAAATGACAGACCACGACAAGCGGAACCATTACAAGGCACTGGGGATAAGTCCAGTGCCTTTGCAAGACGGGGAAGAAGATGATGCCGAGGATGAGGACGAACAAGCTGCAGTGGAACTTTAGTGTACTGAATATTTTGTAATAATCTTTTATGAGCCATCAAAAGTGTCGGACATTTTGTAATAATATTTTAGTAATGACTCGTTTGTAATAACCTTTACAATCATTTTTTTATACGTGATTTCTTACACTGTCCGCTACACTGCGCAGCACAACATTAGAAACCTAAGGTATTAAAGAATACCCCCCTACAACACTTAGTTTTTTTTGGTTTTGGTTCACTTCTCTGCGTCCGCTATACTATGTAGCGGACGGCCCCGCAGAATACCCCCCTACAACACTTAGTTTTTTTTTGGTTTTGGTTCACTTCTCTGCGTCCGCTATACTATGTAGCGGACGGCCCCGCAGAATACCCCCCCTACAACACTTAGGTTTTTTTTGTTTTTGTTCACTTCTCTGCGTCCGCTATACTATGTAGCGGACGGCCCCGCAGAATACCCCCCTACAACACTTAGTTTTTTTTTGGTTTTGGTTCACTTCTCTGCGTCCGCTATACTATGTAGCGGACGGCCCCGCAGAATACCCCCCTACAACACTTAGTTTTTTTTTGTTTTGGTTTACTTCTCTGCGTCCGCTATACTATGTAGCGGACGGCCCCGCAGAATACCCCCCCTACAACACTTAGTTTTTTTTGGTTTTGGTTCACTTCTCTGCGTCCGCTATACTATGTAGCGGACGGCCCCGCAGAATACCCCCCCTACAACACTTAGTTTTTTTTGGTTTTGGTTCACTTCTCTGCGTCCGCTATACTATGTAGCGGACGGCCCCGCAGAATACCCCCCTACAACACTTAGTTTTTTTTTTGGTTTTGGTTCACTTCTCTGCGTCCGCTATACTATGTAGCGGACGGCCCCGCAGAATACCCCCCTACAACACTTAGTTTTTTTTTGGTTTTGGTTCACTTCTCTGCGTCCGCTATACTATGTAGCGGACGGCCCCGCAGAATACCCCCCTACAACACTTAGTTTTTTTTTGGTTTTGGTTTACTTCTCTGCGTCCGCTATACTATGTAGCGGACGGCCCCGCAGAATACCCCCCCTACAACACTTAGTTTTTTTTGGTTTTGGTTCACTTCTCTGCGTCCGCTATACTATGTAGCGGACGGCCCCGCAGATACACATATTATCGATCACTTTGTTATTTTTTGAACACTTGCCCTGCAGATAGACAGATATCCAACACTTGGTTTCCCACCGTTAAATCATATTGGTCAATAAAATCAATCGCATTCAATAAATTTTTTGGGTTAAAAAAGTGTTGTAACGTTACAATGTGAATTGGGGAACATCATCTCTCGCAGGAATTATGTTCCTTACACGGATTTACAATAAACCTAATAGCTCTAGGCCGGCCATTTATAATTTGCCAAGCAATCCTATACCTAAAGTCTTGTATGCATTCTTCGCTCCAGACAGTCTTCTTGAGGCTCTCAGACCGGCAAATGTAATCCATGTACATGCAGAGGAAGACGCCGCAGTCCGAGGAATTATGTTGCTTGGGCCTACTCCTCTTCAATCGGAAAATGAGGACCGGCCTGCGCGATACCTTCTCCCGACGCCTACCATTGACCAGGGCAGCAAAAAGATTCTGCGAGAACCATAATAAGCATTAAACATAGCTAGCAAAATAAGATTAATCAGTTTTATAATATGCAAGTTACAACAAGAAGGAAACAGGATCTTACCATGGCATCCAACTGGCCTATGCCTCGGTACATATCAATCACAGGCATCACGTCGGTATCGTCGTAGAGACTGTCGACGACTGAAACCGTGCTCTGTAATGGTTCGTAGCAAACCAAGTACCAGTGCGCATTCCCTAAAAAGGGGATTAGAAACACGTCGGCAACACTTGCGCTCACTGGACTATCCCTAGCAAGATATGCTTGTAGGTTAGGGGACGGTTTCCACTGGGCCATGCCTCTCCCCTTCCTTGCATTGCCCCAGTCGTGCCACTCTTGTACTAGGAGCTGATGGAAAAAAGCATCCAAGATAAACACGCGCAGACCGATGTCTGGATGCTCCCGACACCTTCGCCTCAGAATTTGCACGTAGTGCGAGATGACACCGCTGTCTAACCAAGATCCCGGCGCCAGCGAGGCGATCTCTGTCCAAGAGGCATTGTAATCCAAGCCCTCGGGGTGATCCACGTCATACGACGCTCCGTCTTGGGGGGCCCCGCTAAAATAACGGGCTCGGATTATATCGCATTTATGCGGCTTTAGGGGCCTGGCTGGATGCCCTTTCGGATATTGCCCTCGGGGGTCGATCGGGGGATATTGGCCTCCAATTCCTTCTTCGGCCGGCTGATATTCCCCTTCGGGGCCGCCAACTGGTCCCGCCCACGGGACAATGGGCAGTGCCTCGGAGAAACCGTAGTTTCCGAAAGGAAAGTCTTGCGTGACTTGAGAGAGGGGTTCCGGGAACAAATTGAAGGAGGGGCCGCTGTAATCGCCCCACGACGCTTGAGCCTGTCCCATCCCCGCTTCAGAGGTACCAACAACTCCCTGACTCACCCCTGAAGCCTGTCCAGAGGGATCACCGTATCCCTGGCTGACGCCCGTATAACCCATTCCCGGGCTTACTCCCGAAGACTGGCCCGATGCTTGGCGCAAAAAATTCCCGCAGCCTAAAGCCAATGTCGCAGCCTGTTGGCAAAGATCCTCGCCCATTGCGCTCACCAGATCCCTCCGCTCACTCAACTTCTGGAAGAATGCAAGCGAGGCATTAACCTACATCCAAAGAGATAAAAAATTAAGTAACTTCAATCAGACATTTATATTCAACTAATTTGGTTCAAGTCAGACTTGTTGGGCAACTTACGAGATTGTATGCCATACGCTCATCGATCTGACCCCTAGGCGCATACCTCTCCCCACGTTCAAAGTTTACAGGGGCTACTCTCCTCCGCGTGATGCGGTAGTACCACTCATCGTACTGATCGATGCTGATAACGGGGTCTGGCTCCGAGACGATGGCCGCCAGTGTGTCCTGCCAAGAAGTCCAAAGCTCTATTTCGGCCGCGCACAATTCGTACGCATTGGCGGTGCCAAACACTCCGACATCCGGTGGGTTCCTGTTAACCCTCATATCCGGGGCATCGACTGGCAAACCCTGCTCCAACTCAAAATGGCGCATTGCTCGGTCGGGCAGCTGCCACTCTGCGAGCTCGAAATGGATCAGGGGTGTGCGCTGCAACCCGGAGAGCGTGAAGACGAACGACTCTCCCACCCGTCGCGCCAAACGTATGTACGGTGCCCAACGCATTTGGCCCGGAGATAGACGGTCGAACTCCCCTCGATAGTACGTAATGTTGTGATGGGGATCGACTCTCCTCTTGTAGTGGCTAGCCCTCCGGCTGTACTCCCAAGCACACAACCGAGGCCAGACTTTGTCGGTTCCATCCCTACGCGTTGGTGCACCGGGAGCAAGGTGTTCGTAAGACCACACCTGAGAACATCAAAAAATTATATTTATATCGTCGATTCAACAAAAATAAAACACAATAACGAAGACATGATTTATATGATATACCTGCAATAGCGAGAGACATGCACATATGGCTTTGGAGTTGGGCCTCGTTGCCTTGTGCAATGCTCGGTACAGATACGAAAGAACCGCTGCACCCCAGGCATAATCCCCAACCTCCGACAGGTTACCCAACAACGGTAAATATTTCACGCTGACCGTGTTCTTCGACGTCGTTGGGAATAAAATTGCTCCCATCACCCACAAGAGGAAGGCCTTTGTGTACACCACAAGCTCACGGCCCGTATAGTTTTCCGGCAAAACCCCGTAGGTATCTACCAACCACTTCAACTTTATACCACCAGTGCTAAATTGATCCTGGGGTATCGAAGTGAAGAAGTCTCGCGCTGTTCTCTTATTCGTTGCGTCTGACGGAGGAGCAATTACCGGCCGCCCCGTCACCGGCAACCCCAAGATGAACCCTACATCTTCTAGGGTAATCGTCATCTCTCCGATCGGGAAGTGAAACGTATTCGTTTCACTTCTCCACCTCTCAACAAGGGCACCTATCAAGGCCCGGTCAAGCTGTTGAAAGATCTGCCCATGCGTGAAAATCCCAAACCCAATTCCACGCAGTATGCTTTTCTGGGAATTGTTCAAGGTCCATCTCGTGAACTCGCGAGATACTTCTACGGTGGTGAGAAGTTCTCTTTCCTACGAATTATTAATAAATACAATTTGAGCAAAATGAACGGTAAAACAACGTTCGTAATAATAAGAAAGTTGATAAATAATGTATCTTACTCCACCATCCCATATGAGCGTACTGATATGGTTGGCTTGGTCGTATAACACGGATGGATCTTCTGGTCCAGGGATAAATTCCATTTTTTGCAACTGAAACTATGGAATCGGATTTTACAAACGCTAGCACATGAACAAATACATACATATATAAATCCTCATCACCGCTAGCACATGCTCAATGCATAATCAAAACCACGCATAAAACGCAATATTGATCACAACTATAGATTAGAAACATGTAAAGGATTGATTTTGTGAACTTACGTGATCTATTAGGGGGGGATTAAAGCTGCTCTTATGAAGAAATTGCGCAGATCTGCTTGCCAACGCCGCTGGGAATATTTGTGAGTAGGAAGAACACGGGGAGAAGAAGAGTGTAGAAGTTATAGGGGGACTTTCTTTTGGGTTTGAATATATATATTTGCTGTCCGCTGGACAATATACATTTGCCGTCCGCTATATAGTATCGCGGGTCTGTTCCTTGTCCGCTATATAGTATCGCGGACGCTAGACTTTTGGTAGTTTTCTCTACGTCCGCTATACTATGTAGCGGACGACACATCTTCTCTACGTCCGCTACATAGTATAGCGGACGGCCCCGCAGAATGTTTTTGGTTGTGTTCTCTACGTCCGCTACTTAGAATACCACTACTTAGTTTTTTCTTCTACACTTTGTTCCACCTCTCCAAAACTTCGTTTTTTCTACACTTTTTTCAGTTTTTAAAACTGAAAAAAAAAGAGGGAAAAAAAATTTGTCAAACGGGGCCTTAGTTTTTTCTTCTACACTTAGTTTTTTCTTCTACACTTACTTCCACCTCTCCAACACTTAGTTTTTTCTACACTTAGTCCAAACTGTCCGCTATATAGTATCGCGGATATACTTACCGCAGAAAATGGTTGGCACGGACCAGACATTTTTTTCAGTTTTTAAAACTGAAAAAAGAGGGAAAAATTTTTTGTCAAACGGGGCCTTAGTTCCCGACCTTCCCGAACCCGGCCTAAGCGGAGGGCCCCTTATATCCGCTATATATATAGAACTATACAATGTGGCGTAATGTAATAAATTGGAATAAATTGGCGCCCGTAATGCAGTTTTAATAAATTGAAATAAATTGGCCCGAAGACTTGTTTTAGCGACATAGTACGTTAATGCTATTTTAATAAACTGACGCCCAAAGACTTGTTTTAGCGACGGAATCAACAATCTCAATTTTTCCAAAAAATAATGTACAATTCATAATCAACGATCTCAATATATCAATATATCGAGGCAACAAAAAAAGGCACAATTAACCAAGAAAAAATTTGAAAACATAATAAACAAGAACATAAATATTTTTATTATAATAAACTATGGTTCACAAATGGGGTACGAAAGCTTTTCACAAGCGCTCCGTTCAAAGATTACAACTTGAAAATCCCACCACCCAAGGTGTTCGAACACTACAAAGTCCCCGAGTTCGAGGCCATGCTGGCGCACGAAGACGTTCCAACCCTCTGCGAATTCCTTTTTTTGGGATCGGCCGGGCTTCAGCTTGATTTCAACCTGCCATGCCCCCTTGCGGCTATATAATCTTGCACTATCATGAATTGTTGTAAATTGATTGGTAAATGCTTCCGGTATGTCCTACCAAACACAAAATACAAAAAATAGGTTAGTTTTGGTTAAGAAAAACAAAAGATCAAACTTTTAACACACGAAAATACAGAGAAAGAGAAAGAGGGATAGCCTACAAGTTCATGCTCAAATCCCGGCATCATGACTTTGAAAAAGTGTTTGCCTACCAGGTGCAAGTTGCCAATATAATCGTAGGCGTAGGTGGTCTCCGATCCAGAAGCCATCGAGATCGTCGTTGAGGTGAGGACGGTGGTGTCGGCGGGGAGATGTGGGTGACCGGAGATGTGAGTCGCCGTAGATGGGGTAGCGGCTTTAGGTTAGATGTTCGAGAGAGGGGACGCCGTCCGCTACAATAATATAAATACCCCGATCTGATTAAATATTTATAGCAGGAGAGAGTTGACGCCATACAGATACCAGGGGACAGTTCTCGGGGCTCACGCCCGAGACTTTATAGGCGACCGAGGGGACAGGCCCTGACATGTGTCAGCCTAGAGATCGTCCGCCATACAGTATGGCGGACGCCTTTCCTGACACATGTCAGGAACAGAAAGGCGTCCGCGAGACAGTCTCGCGGACATGGGAGGAGGGCAAAAAGGTAAAACTCCCGTCCGCGAGACAGTATGGCGGACGGGGATCAGTTTTGGAAAAAGGCGCGATCTGGACCGTCCATCTTTCAGGATGGACGGTCAGATCGCGCTAGCAACTTAACTCCATTTGCTAGCGCTATCAATGGATCAGCTCCCTATATATATATATATATATATATATATATATATATATATATATATATATATATATATATATATATATATATATATATATATATATTAATTAGAATAGAATATAATATAATCTTGTTTTGTCACATCTTAACATCACGTGCATCGCACGTGCATCCTACTAGTCAGTTATAAAAAGATAGATACAATCCTTGTCTGGCGATAATTTACGATCAGTAAATATCTCTGGTGATTTTTTATTTTTTTTATAACGTTAAAAAAGTGCTGTTAAAAGTGTTACTGAAAGTATTAAGAGAAACGTCACGAACTATATAGCGACCATCTATTGTCATGTGGAGTTATGGCTATCTTCCTAATATATTGATAGCAGCAAAATAAATTTTCAAATTGAAAGAGTATCAAAAGGAAAGCCACCCGTTTTTTTTTTTCCGTTAATTACCGGTAAGAAAGGAAACCTGATTCTTTTTTTTTTATGAACTATATCAAACTATTTAGTTTTCTTTTTTGTGCTTAACTTTCTTTTATTTCGATGCACCATATCATAAATTTTGGTATGTATATTTATCCTCAGAAGTTATGAAAAAATTAAGTTAATAGCACTGCCTACCAGAAAAAAATATCATGTCATATATTATTTGGAAATACTACGCATTTGTACTTTTTGTATTGTTTGAGAAGCTTATAAGTTTGCATCAAAAAATCCCCTTCACTTTTTTATGGTGATGTTGTGTTTTCTTGCTTCTGTTAATTATGGATAAAAATGCCTGATTATTACATAATTTTACAATTCATCTTCCAAAACTATGTTTAATGTCATTAGAAGAAATGTTATGAGGAAAATGTTGCGGTCAGATATACTTTTTTTTTTTGCAATTGTAAACTATCTTAGGTTTAAACATCACCCTCATATGTTAATTAGTCTTAAACTTTAAAAACGTTTCAAAATAGTTCACGGAGTATAGAAGATGAGATATTGTGCGGTGAACTATTTACACACCCTTTCTTATTATTTGCACACCTTTGACGTCTTTTCATGGCGAAAAGTATAGCAACTAGTATATATTTCAAAGAATGTCTTTTTTTGGATGATCGGATATAGTCATTTAATTGCAAAACAACTCTCAAACTACAGAACAGTTCTTGCTGGTTCATGCGTTCTTCTTACTTACTGTCTTGGTACTTGTATAACTTTATAAAACGGTGATGCCAAGGAAGTGGGTTTGCAGTCGACGTAAAGGTGCCATAAGGAATACAGTTTAAGTCAAATATCAAGTAAGATGATGTAGGACACAGCAAGTATGAAGCAAAGGGAGAGACCAAAGGCTTTCCAAACAGAGCCCGAGGATGGCAATGATGCGAGGGCGATGGTGCGGAGTGAATACACGACGACAGTCACAGTCTGATACTTAGCTCTAGAGTCAAGATTTTGAATATTTCTCTCTCTAGAATTCTAAAGTGAGAAAATGAATGTGAGAATGAGTTTTGAAAATCTGAGGTCCTCCAAATGAATTCTCAAGACCCCTACTTATAGAGGTTGAGATGATGATGTTATCAAGCGAAGCATGACACTCCCCTGGAGTGACACGTCACCCAAGGTCCACAAGTGTCGATGCTCCACATAATGTCGGATCGCATAGTCATCCAGCCTATTCTTCATAGCGTTGTCCTGTCTGTCTAGAAAGACTGGCTTCAACAGCGCCGACGTGGCCAGAGAACCTCTTTAATCTAGCCATCAGTCCAAGCCCTTGCAGAGTCCTACAAGCCTGTGGGGAAGACCCGATGCCCAACGACCAAGCGGACAAGGCGCGATGCCTTCTGGAGACTTACTCCCCTCTCCGAATCATAGTCCCTAAGAGTGCCGATGAAAGCCGTCAGTGCCGAAACACGTAGACTAGTCACGCAGACACCCTAATAAAGATAGTGTCCCGGAGGAGTGACCTATCCCGCGGGTGAGTCTTTGTGCCAGACAACTCAGAGCGCGCCAAGGTAGTGTTCCAGAGGAATCGCCTACCCGACAGGCCGAGATAGTATCCCGGAGGAGCCGTTTACCTGGCAAAATGAGGAGTTGAAGCTCCCTGGCAGAGATAGTCACGGAGGAGTCACATATCCTCGCAGGTGAGTCTTTGTGCTGGAGCACTCAGAGTGTATCAAAGGTAGTGCCCTGGAGGAGTCGCCTACCTGGCCGGCCGAGGTAGCATTCCATAAAAGCCATTTACTTGGCAAAAGAGGAGTCTTCATGCCAGAGCACTTAGAGCTCCTTGACGGATATAGTGTCCCGGAGGAGTCGCATATCCCCGTGTGTGAGTCATTGTGCCAGATTACTCGGAGCTTGCCAAGGTAGTGTTTCCGGAGGAGTTGCCTACCAGACAGGTGAAGATAGCATTCCGGAGGAGCCGTCTTGCTAGCGAAAGGGGAGTATTCATGCCGAAGTACTTAGAGCTCCCTGGCGGAGATAGTGTCCCAGAAGAGTTGTCTACCCCGTGGGATGTTGCACACTCTGAGGAGTTGGTCGAAGCATGTTCCACGACCAAGGCGATTTGCGCATGGTGTGGTAAAAGAATGGACCAACTTAGGGACGTGGTAGTGTGACGGAGAGTTGGGGAGCATGACTGTATCAGCGGCACGACGCATGGGCATGGCAAAGTGTATGCGGTGCCGGGGGGCACGGTAGTGTGACAGAGAGCCGGAGGGCACGACTGTATCAGTAGCACGGCAGAATGTGTATGGTATCGGGGGCACGGTTGTGTGACAGAGAGCCAGAGGGCACGACTGTATCAGTGGCACGGTGCATGGGCGCGACGAAGTATGTATGGTGTCAGGGGCACGGTAGTGTGACAGAGAGCCAGGGGGTACGACTATATTAGTAGCCCGGCGCATGCGCACGGGGAAGCGTGTATCCCGGGGTCAGCGCTCGGGTGTGAGCGTCACGGAGTCTCGACTCTAGCAACAGGCGTTAAAAGGTTGGCGCATAGGCGCGGGTAATGGGAGTCGCGGAGTGGAAGCGCGGGCCCGGGCGACGGACGTTGAGGAGGTACACGGCCCCTTAAAGAGAAGTGAAAGTGCTAAGGGGAAGGCCAAAGGCCAACCCTTACGGAGGCCGACCCCCAAGGGTGGCTGAGGAAGGGTCCAACCCCTTAGGGAAGGTTGAGGCCAAACCCCTTGGGTAGGCACCAAGGCGCGCTGACGATTGATGTTTTGTAAAAGAAAAGAGTGATGGTCGAGGTGCGACGAGCTCATTTCCTCGAGTCTTGCCCGTTGGCTACAAAGGACCTCTAGTGGGCCCTTAGGTAATTCTAATTAAGAAGAGTTTACTAGAAAGCACTAGAAGCAGTCAAGCCAAGAAAGAGAGACCTAACATTGATAGATTGAGGAACAGCCGGACAAAAGCCAGCCCTTAGCAGGGAACAATTTGTAAACGGTATCTCGTTACCATACATTTTTATGTGAAAGTCTTGTTAGATAATATCAGTAAAGTCTCTAACTTTTCCCTATTGTCATATGCCTAGAATATTCTATAGTTCTCCTAACATATGTAGGATTCTTTTTTCTGTTTCTGGTAGGCTAATTTTCTCTTGCCTATATAAAAGCCTCATGTTACTCAGTTTTTATAAATATTCTCTAATATAATTATCTTTCCCTTTACCTTTTCTATCACGGTATCAGAGTCATACGATCTGCCGGTTTAAGAGTCTTTCAACTATTTTCGCAAACTCTGGTGGATGACCTTATGCCGTTCGCCCGGCCAATTACTTTTTTTTTCCTCCTTTTCTTTTTCTTCTTGAGTTCAGAATTTTGGTCTTTCTTTTGTGCCCTTTCTATACAGTGATCTTCGCTTATGCTGAAACCCTAGCCATCGCCTACTCTTACTGTTCATCAACTCTAGCTTTTCCCTTTCGCTTAAAAAAATATTTATTTCCTTATTCATCTATCTTTGTTGATTTTCTTCAGTCCAAATCCTAATCCTTCACCCCCCCGGTCGCCCAAAGATTCTGTTCCCTACATCAATCACAAAAACTGCCAACCATGCCACCATGCCTCTCGTTCTGTTCCTGCAGTGGATCCTACTCTTATCTTATTCTAACTCCTACTCTGTTTCTTAGTCGCCATACCTTACCCTGAGACCTTTATGATCGTCAGACCTCGTGCCAAGGACTCTTGCTCTGTTCTTAGTCTGCAGACCTTGTCCTGGGACTCCTGCCTTATTCTTAGTTGCCGAACCTCACCCCGAGACCTTTAGGTCGTCGGATCTCGCCTTGGGACTCCTGCTTTCCAAGTTTTGATCACGTGCGTTGCACACGGGAATAACAACTATGAAAATACTTATTGAGAGATCTTATATTTGTATGCCTAATAACAATTAGAAAATTTGTAGTGACAATAAGATAATCAAAAATTTATTTCTTTATCATTTTAAAGGAGTTCTCTTACCAATTTTTATCGTTAGAAATGAACTTGAGCAATAATTGTTAGTTTCTAGTGACAAATGAAGATAAAAAATAGTGTATGAAATAATAAAAATAGTCTCTCATAACTAATAACAATTGCAGTGATAATAATAACAAAATTAACCCGTGTATTGAGGTTGTATTACTCAAGATCATCAAGAAAAGAATAACAGTATATAATAAATTATTGAAAAAAATGAGAGCATAAACTATATATAAAACTTGTAATAAAATAAAAGGATGGAAATTATGATAGTTTAATAGAAAAATTGATGGAGAATATTGTGTTTTCTTAAATAATAAAAAAGATTAAGATTAAAAAGGAATATATAGAGAATTACTTTTGTCAAAATCTATGAATTATAAATATATAAATTAAATTTTTGAGTAGGACATGTTGACATATTAGAGAGAGAAATATAAAATCTATATAATTGGTTGAATTTCAAATAGAAAGAAGGAATTCAAATCAAATTGTGTGTGTGTGTGTAAGAGAGAGAGATAATCCAAATCATTATTACACAGGTAAGTAAATTTAAAGTATTAAAAAAATTCAAAACAGGAAAGTACATATGCGAATTAAGAGAGTGTCCAAGTAAGTGATGACTGAACAACGTTCTCTCAGCTTCGACTTTCATATATATGTAATTAGATTCTTAGTATATGGACATCATTCTGGGATCTTGCCTTATTCTTAGTCACCGGATCTCATCCCGAAACTTTATGGTCATCAGACTTCGCTCGATAACTCCTGATCTGTTGTTAGTCGCCGGACCTCGCCCCAAGATCTTGATGGTTGTTGAACTTTACCCCAGGACACTGCTCTGTTCTTGCATCACCAGACTCTATACATGAAATTCATCTCAACTTGGATCTCACATAGTGCACCTAGTAACAAGACACTGCTCTGGACTTAACCTCTAAACTCAAGCTTGTTCTTCTCTACTAACTTGAGTATGAGGGAGGATGTTAGATGATATATATCAGTAAAACAATTGCCTTTTTCCTATTTTCCTATGTCTAGAGTATTCTAGAATTCTCCTTATTTATATATGATTCTCTTTTCTGTTTCTGGTTGGATAGTCTTCTCTTACTTATATAAATGTCTCATTGTGCTCAGTTTTATGAATGCTCTCTAATATAATTGTCTTTCCCTTCACTTTTTCTATCGAGTCTCATTTTCAAAAGTTGGCTTAACACCTCACCAACAATTGATACGGGTGGTTGAAAAACATTAGCATTACTAATATGGAGTATTGATGCATTTCTTGTTAGAATTCTCTCTCAGCCTTTCTCTTTCTATGTGGAAACTTGTGGAATGATAATTTTCTTTACTTTCTTTCCTCAATTCGTAGGTGGTCGTGATTACTTTATGGTGAAATACCTAACCCCCAATTTGACACATTAGATAGGCCATCACTTTCTTGCTTTGTTTCTCTTTGTAATCGGTGATTAAGTTGCTATCACCCCCAAATTTCTTCTGATAGACTTTGAACCACTTTAGTTTACAATTTGACAATTATTGCTACTTTTCTTCGGTAGGTGCATAGCGTGGCCTTGAGTCGATGTTAAAGTGTCTTTTTCTTTTGACTAAAGTTATGATTTAGTGACAAAAATTTCTTAATCTCTTAAGCTGAGTCTTAAGTTCGAGTCTTATGAGGGAGTATCTGGAGTAAACAGAACATTTGACAGCATATGATGAATACAACTTGAGAAGAAGTAATATGAAAATAACATTTTGGCCCTCAATGTTACTTCTTCCGTCTCACATAATTCAAATTATTTTTTTTTTCCACCCAAAGTAGAGATGTTGGTCATATATTGTATATTTTTTATTTTACCATTTAGAGAGAGAAGGGAGAAAAAGTGGGTTAGGAGAAAGGAAATGAATTAGTAGAGTATTAAATGTAGAAAGAGAATAAAGTAAAAAAATTTAAGAGGATGAGTCAGGAGAAAGAAAATAAGTTGGTGCCTGGTAGAGAGATAAATAGAATTAAAAAGGTATTAAAAAAAGTAAATATGTAAAAATACCTACATAATCTTTTTTAATTTGAAAGATGAACAATTTTTATATAATAATAAAAAAAATAATTAATTTATGTAAAACAAAAAGATTAATTTAAGAGGATTAGATAGTCTAAGTCGTCCTTTTGTCCGTCAAGACGTGAAAATTGAATTAGAGACCGGTGAAGATAAAGAAAGCTACACCAAGTCATCTAACTCATCGATGTTTGCAGTGACAGTGACTAGAGTCAACATTACTTTGGCCACCTCTGCTCGATTGAACTTTAACGCTCACATCTTTTAAAAGTTTGCCAAGCCTTTTTGAGCTGTAAATTTGTGAAAAATATATAAGCCATTGAGAAAATTTTGTTCTGTGTTAAAAATAACTATAATTTGAGTAGACACCACTTGAGATTGACTTCATATATTCAAACTAGAAAGTAGTCAAAATTTTAAACCGGAAAGAAGTTAAGTTTATTTATTAAGCCATTTAAATACGAAGGGCAACAATAGAAATGTAAAAGGAGAGAAAGTCATACTATTAAAATAAGAAAGCAAAAACATAATTCGCTATGAAACTTGGGGCTGTATGTTTAGCATTTTCGTTTTGGGTTTTTATTTTTATGATTTTCGTATTTAGTTAGAAAATACGTTCATGTACTTTTATTATTTTTACCAAAAATATTAATTATTTTTTTTTGTCATTGGGTTAAGTCTGGATAGAAAAAGCTGAAAACACCTCTGAAGTGTTTTTAATTTTTTGTCACTATTTGAGTAATTTTACTCAAAACGTAAATGATAAAAGTATACAAAAAGAATCTTTTTTTTTTTATCATCATTACAAAAAAAAAATAGAGAATGAAACTGATAAAAGTACGGACCATTAACTATTTCAATCCAAAGCTGCTTTTAGCAGCACTTCTCGCTGCACTTAATTTTAGATATGAAAAATAAAGCGGACCGTTCAAAATTAAAATCGGGTTATAGTTTACCCAACACTGTCATTGATTTATTTTCAGAACTTAAACCCAATACAACATTTGGGTTCGTTTGACAAATTTTTTTTTTGGTTTTCAGTTTTTAAAGAGCAGCTTAATTTTTTTTTTTTATAAAAACAAGTGGATGTTTGATAACCCCTTTTTTTTTGAGATTTTTTTTTTTGGTGTTTGGTAACCCTTTTTATTTTGACTTTTTTTTTTGGTGGTTTGCGGTGGCGGTGGTGGGGCGTAGCAGTGGTCGACGGTGGTGGTGGTGGTGGCGGTGGCCGACGGCCGGAGGTGGTGGTGGCGGTGGCAGTCGCCTGAGGTGGCTGCCTGCAGTCGCCGGAGGTGGCTGCCTGCAGTCGCCGGAGGTGGCTGCCTGCAGTCGCCGGAGGTGGCTGCCTGCAGTCGCCGGAGGTGGCTGCCTGCAGTCACCGGCGGTGGTGGCCGGCGGCCTGAGGTGGCTGCCGGTGGTCGCCGGCGGCCGGAGGTGGTGCCGGCAGTCTCCGGCGGTGGTTGCCGGTGGTCGCCGGCGACCGGCAATCTCCGGCGGTGATCGCCTGAGGTGGCTGCCGGCGGTGGGAGGGTGGTGGTGGTCTAAAAAGAAAAACCAAAAGTGAAAAAAAAAACCAGTTTTTGGAGTTTTTTTTTTTACTCTTCAGTTTAAAAACTGATTTTTTAAATTGAAAAAAAAATGGTTACCAAACGCTCCTTTTTTTTTTCAATTTTTAAAACTGAAAAAAAAAGAGACAAAAAAAGAGTGTCAAACCTACCCTAAGGCTTTTGCTTTCGGCTTTTCTTTTTCTTTATGGCACAAACAATGGGCTGTAGCCTGTTGGGCAATCAGAGGTTCCATGTCTTTTGTAGGCATGTAGCAGAGTCATTTGTTGGACTTAAGCTTCTGGGCACCCAGAGTGATCAATACTTTAGTCCATTTCGATTTTCACAAACAGCTGGGCCGTGAGTTCACTTGGAGAAGTTCGTTATTACCGCTTGTTCCATAGTTGACTACTCCAATTTTATATGGTTGAGTATCGTAGTAGACCGGTGCAAAAGGTAAAAGACTTAAAGACTAATCCTGACCATTTAAGACCGTTAAATATATAGTCTCTCTTCCTACACTATTAGTCCCGCTAATCTTAGAGTTCTAAATGCTCTAGACTAATGATCTAACAACATGCAATACTTCTAGGAGCTTTTCGTGAGATCTTAAATTCAATAAAAATCCATCTCCACTTTTTTGTGCAACATGTACAAAGTGTAAAACAATATTTTAGCATCCCAAATTCCTTAATGTAAAACGCCTCATTTAACCTAATCCGCGTAGGATTTTATTCATTTTAACATGAGATAATACGAACTTCAAACTTGAGAGAGTAGAAAGAACTTGGGTGATATATTAAAGCAACTTATAATAGAAATGGCCTACAAGTCTCCTCTCGCATCCCCTCCCTCCCTCCCTCCCTCCGCCTCGCCCTCCATATAGTGATAAATGATAGTTACTAAGTATGTTTAGTGACTTTTAAGTACCGATACCGAAAAATTACTATTAAGAACCGTTGCTAAAGATAGTTAAAAAAATGTCATTAACTATATCTAGTGAGTTGTAGATTATTTTTACTATCCGAATTACGGTCAAAATATTTTCAGGACGGCTCAAATTTGTAGTATCACGTAAAGCATCAGACCCATGACTTTATCGTTCACTTAAAAGATCTATCTGATTTGTCCATTCAAAGTTGTTTGTTTGTTGCTAAACTTGCATCACCCAACACAACAAAAAGAAAACAATGCCGTATCTCTAAAGCAATTTGATATTTTGCCCCAAGAAGATATCATTCCATAACCAGAAAGCTTGTCATGTGCTCGTGCTTGCAAATTGCAATATTAGACCTCAATTTTATGCTTATGAGGACGAGTTTTGCAATCTGTATCATCGATGCTCCAAAAAGAAAAGCGTTTTTAGTTAATTTTTTGAAGTATGAGCTGGAGTGAGTGTGGGTGCAAGATTTTTCGAGCGAGAATAATCACAAATGTAATGAGTTTTTGGAGTGAGGGTGAACTTTTATTAAGATTGAAGGATCCCGCAAGCAAAGTATGTAGAAGCATTAGTGGGTGTGAAATATACGCTTTTTTTGGAACTTAAAAAACAGAACATCACAATACAATTCTCGATAACTTTTACGTACTTTAATTAAACGTTCACCTACCAAAATTTCACCCATTTAAAAATTGTTTATAGGGCTTTTTTTTAATGCTTTAGTTCAAGTCTGAAAATTCCACATTTGTGACGAAAATCCTTGCCTTTTTTTTTTTTTTGTCAGAAGCAAATATATACATTAAGAAACGAATATTTACATGGATGAGAATCTCTCGCATGGTATAAATCCTCCACCTATATCTAAAGGTGACGAGAGGTCGGCAAAGTTATTAGCATGTAAGAAAGCATGTGCATGCCTAATTGCAACCGATACACACATGGAGACAATTAATTAGGTGATGCTAAAAGATAAAGTTGTTTCGATATATCGAGGCATGCCATAAGATGAAGAGCGAGACATAAGTTAGGTTCGCAACAGAGGGCTCGTTGTCGGTATGCGTAATTAGTTGATAAAGCTGAAGCGTAAAAATGAAGGATTGAAACGATGAGAGGTAAGGGGGTGGTAGAGTGCGAAAGGTTGGGCAAGAGGTTAAGAAATGCAGAGGGTGACCAGAATTGTCCCTAAGAAAACATTATTGAGCAAGACGATTAAGTCTATCAAAGCATTGCTACAACTTATGTAGCTGATTTATGCTCCATTTCGTGGTCTCTGTTTTTAAGTTTTTTTCCCCCTTATTTGGTTACAAATTTTATCAGTTTCCAAGAACACAAAATTCGAAGATTATTCACCAACTCTTCATAGATGAGGAGAATATCGTTATAATTTACCCCGTTCAATTTGACTTACAAATGTGTAAAAAATGGCACGGTATTCGAACAACACAGCAAAATTTTGGAGTGTTCTAATCAGTTTTTGGTGGGGATTGTGTCCACTTGTCACAAAAAAAGAGTGGCTATGGCTACTAAGGAGCCGTTTGACAGGGTTTTTTTTTGCTCTTTTTCAGTTTTGAAAATTGGAAAAAATAGGAGTGTTTGGTACCGCTTTTTTTTTTCAATTTAAAAAGTGGCTTTTGAAATTGTAGAGTAAAAAAGAGGAAAAAGCTCTTTTCGTTTTCACTTTAATTTTTTTTTAGACCTCCATCTCAACTCACCCGCCGCCGGTAGCCACCACCCACCGCCGCCCGGTAACCACGGACAGCCACCATCGGACGGCGGTGGACGGTGGCCACCACCACTGCCCGACAGCCACCTCCGGCCGCCGACAACCACCACTGGGCCCAGCCACCTCTGGCCACCACCGCCGGCAGTTACCTCCGGCAGCCACCGCCGCCCGACAGCCACCTCGGCCGCAAGCAACCACCACCGGGCGGCTAGTGGCCTCCGGCCACCACCGCCGGCAGCCACTGCCGGCGACAACCACCGCCGGCCACCACCACCGTCGACCACCGCTACGGCCCACCATCGCCACCGCAAACCACCTCAAAAAAAAAAGTCAAATTAAAAAGGGTTACCAAACACAAAAAAAAAAAACTAAAAAAAAAGGGTTATCAAAGACCCACTTGTTTTTGTAAAAAAAAATAAAATTAAGCTGCTCTTTAAAAATTGCTCTTTAAAAACTGAAGACAAAAAAAAAAACTCTGTCAAACAGAGCCTAAATCTCTGCTATATATAATACGTGAGGAACAGGAAAAGAACCGCCATTTGAGTAGCAAAAGTGTGGCAATTCTCATGTCGGTAAGTAACATTTGCTTTAATACTGAACGTAAAGGTGGGGAAAGAATCATATCCACCTTCAGGAAAGCTCCACTCCAAGGCTGAGCATGGGAAACCAGAAAAGCAACAAGGCATAACCAGCCTTTGATTACCACCTTTGAAAAGAATGGGAGTGGGATTAGCCATTTAGCCTCTTGCCTTCCCGATTCCCATGCTGAAAGATGATGGTGGGTGGCGCATGAGTCAACAAACTCAGGCGCAATGGTGTCACAGGCCACAGAAAGGGCTACTAAAATAGTAAATGGATATGATGTGGGTATATTTGTTTGACGAGAAATAAAAAGGAATGTCGAAAATTGAAGCTACTGAAGCTGAAGTAATAAAATAAAAATAAAAGTAGTTACCGAAGCGGGAGAGTTAGAGTCAAAGAGAGGATTCCTCCCGTCTTTCTCGCATTCAAAACAAAACCGCGCATGGGACCTTCATCTGAGCGCATAAAGAAGAAGAAGAAAAAAAGAAAAGAGAAGTAGCATAACATATTGCTGCAAAAAATGAACTAAAACAGAGCAAGGTATCGAGGATTAACGTTCCTTCCTCAATATGTTCTGGTAGAGAAGGTATCACATACGCCTGAAGTGGATGATTCCGATCATTAATCCTGACTACTTATGATGGTTGGATGAAAGACGCTAATATGATCAGAGGAGAAATTAAGAGAGGCAGAAAGATATTATGGAGTACTATATACCTAACCGATAATGGGAACTGCTAATTCATTTTCTAAGCTGGAAGAGTTCCTATGCATGTCATAGGCACAACAATAAACTAAAACATGCCTTCTCAAGTTATTTTCAATAGACAATCACCAACAAAAGTACACAAAACCAATCAAAATAATAGGATTTGGTAGTTCTCACATCCATGTCATCTTAATCCGGATCATGGGTTTGTTTTTATAACAAATTGAAAGAGATAAGTGGACTAAAAGCAAACAACAAAAATCGTAAAATTTACCGTTGCGACAAAATCATATCTATTTCCCTTTTAACCGATAAGAATATGTTTATTGGGCTAATTACACCTATGTCCCTGAGGTTTGGGGGTAATTACACTTGAGGACACAAAGTTTCAAAATATAACACTTATGTCCATTGACAAACGGAACCCTAAAAATTCTAACGGTTTTAACAAAATGACTTTATTGCCCCTAAGTTGGAACCTTATTTTTTTTTTTCCAATGCCATTACTTCAAATTAGGGTTTCTGGGTTTCCAATTTCATTTTGACTTCAAATTAGGGTTCAAAACCGGTTGGCTTCAACGAACGAGGTGGGTTTCCAAGCTATGCAGCCTTCTCTGTCTCTCCAACTCCACTTACCCCGCCACTGCCCCCCACCCTCCACCCACCCCGTCGCTGCCCCCAGCCTCCCCAAACCTAGTCGCCGCCCTTAGCCTCCCCTAACCCAGTCCCCGCCCCTACCCTCCCCTCACCCCATCGTCGCACCCACCCTCCCCCTCCTCATCGCCGCACCCACCTTCCCCATTTCCCATCGCCGCATCCACCTAGCTGCCGCCATCATCACTGTAGATCTAAGACTTGCTACCGTGAGGTTGCAATTTGAACCAATTAATTACAAAAGATACTTAAACAATTGCTCGATCTACACTGTGGTTTGGAATACTGTGACGCAAAGGTGTGTTGGGAAGAGGTGGGGAGGATTACCTTGGTGGTTGTACAGGTAGTCGGTGGTGGTTGCGGTAGAGGTTGGTGGTTGTGGGTATGGAATTGGGGACGGTGGCGGTGCATTGGGCCGTTGGCAGCGTGGGTTTGGCATGGGCAGTCGTTCACGTCTGCGACGGCTTCTTTTCAGTACCACTGCCCACCACCCTAACCTTGGCACCACCACTGTCGGACAGCTATGGAAGATGGCAAATAGGGCGGCGACAGGATGAACATGGGACGGTGACAAGACTCCCTTGATGGGGTGGTCATATTCCGGACATATAGAACCGCTGCGAGCCATGGAGAGGGACATGGTTGGGCTGCCGGCGGCGTGGGGCGAGAAAGGGGGCTTGGGTTGCCGACGGCGTGGGGTGAGGGAGTGGGCGACGAGATTTCAGATATGGGGAGAGAGAGAAACCCTAATTTTAAAATTAGAGTTTTGAATTAGGGTTGGATTTTGAAACCTTAATTTAAAAATTAGGGTTTGATATACTGTACAAGGGCAGTATTATCATTTTTAATATACATAATGATGAAAATTATACTTTTTGGACGGAACCCTGACGGATGGATACGGATGATACATTTGAAAAAGGTTTTGGTCACGTATGTTACATTTTGAAACTTAGTGTCCTTGACTGTAATTATCCCATAACCTCGGGGACATTGGTGTAATTAGCCCATGTTTATTTTGTACCTTTAATAAATAATTTATTATATTCAATATAAGCGATAGTGAGAGTGACGAATATAACCATGTAACACAGCAACTTGGAAGAAATAAGACAGAGACAGGAGGTTGTGATATGGCTCGGGCATGCACTGAGTCAACTAGTCTTCCATAGTTGACCTAATTAATAACTTCTTCCAACTTCCCGAAGTGTTAAGAATGTTGAATTTTATTTCTCAATTTTTACTCTTTGATTGATATATATAATCCTAATAAACAAAGATTAATCAATTTGCAGCACGTGAAAAATTATGCGTTGGTATCCTTCAAATAGATCGAGAACCTGGTCACCGACTTAAGATTTTGAAAAGCTTTTGATATTCTTCTAAAAAATGCAGGCTGAGATTCAGTCGTGACTTTCTAAATTATATGAAAATATATATACTTGCAATTTGTACTTGAATTCTTAATCACGTATTTTACTGATTTCTTCAAAATTATGAATTATTTAAAATATTAATTATTAGAGCGTTGACAAGGATATGCATGTGTTCATTCCTAGAAACAAAAAAGAGGAGACAAAAAAAGAAAAGACTCATCGGATCAGAGAGAAAAAAAAAAGAAAAAGGAAAAGCAAAAAGAAAAAGAGATACATAATAATAATAATAATAATAATAATGATTAATGATAAAAAAGGGAATAAAAGGAAACAAAGCAGTTAAAGAGAGAGATTCAAGTTGGTTAATGGTGGAACAAAATCCACTCAACATCCCTCAGTTGCTGCTGCTCCTCCTTCCTCAAGGACACATCGGTCATTCCAAAACTCTCTCTCTCTCTCTCCTCTCCATGCTCACCAGCGATAAACTCGGCGAATTCTTCGGCGGTGGCGGCGGCGACAGGGCGTTTTCAAATGCGGGAGTAGCTTTCACCGTCACGGCCTTGGCCGGACTTGCCCTGGCCGCCGCCGTGCTGTACACCACTAGGTAAAGAGAAAAGAAAGAGTAGCACTTAGCAAAGAATCGAACATTTCAAACCCTAGGAGTAGTAAATTATTGCACAGATAAAGTGATTGCTTGATAAATGAAAGCTTTGCGGCGAAGTCAAACTTCGTCAAACTCCTCGTCGCCGTCGTCGTCCTCGTCGTCTTCCTCATGGATTCAGTTGAGATCGGTCTTGTTCGTCGTTGCTTCATCCTCACCGGCGTCCTGTTCTTCTGATCGGTGAGTTTTTCTGTCAATCTCGCTTCGATTTTCTTTAATCTTCTTTCGTATCAGCTCATTTTCGAGTTCTTTTCCACTGTTCTTAAGTTCAGATCTCGATCTCATAGTACTCGAAACTGCAGGTTTTAGTTTTCAGTTTTTTGGTTTTAATTTTGGTGCCACTCTAGCTCAATCTCAGGTTACTTGTTTCCCCTTTGTTCCCTCCGTTTCATTGGATTTAGGTTAGTTTTAGTTTATCCTAGGTTCACTTCCCAGTCGCTACATAATTAATCCATGATTGCTACTTGAGTTCACTTCAATAGTTACATGTACTAAATCTGTCTTAGGAATTTGTGAAAAGTCCAAGTTAACAAATTTAATGAGATGGAAGAATATCTAGAATTTGGTTATAGATTAAGCTCTTTACGCTTGGAGTGCCCCTTTGCTAGGTTTTGAAAAGTTGACGTCTTGACCTACTTGTGTGTTAATATCTGATGTTGTTTATGGATGAAATTTCTTTCTTGAAAAAGGTCACTGCTTTGTGCAAATTCTTTGCTTTTTTTTGGTTAGATTATAGTAATCTCGGTTGTTTCAGTTTGATTACGAGAATGAGATCTCGAAGGGTTGCATTTTTTTTATTCTTTCTCTCCACATTCTCCAAGAGAACCAAATGGCATGGAAAGATTTTAGTACAGGCACAAAATGATGTCATGGATATTCACACAACACATATTTATCCCTTGTTTAATTTTTTGCTATCTAGAGTTGGGTGGCTGTGTATTAGATAAAGTTTGAGCCTGTTCTCGGATATGCCTTAAATGGTCACTCCTAATGGGAAGAAATGCGCCAGCAGATCGTTTGAAGCCTTCTTTAATGAAATTTGTCAAAACAATTTGTTTTAGCCCACTAGAGTGGGAATTTATGTTCGGGAAGCTGTATGTTTACGTTCGGTAATATTTTGAAGTTGTGCATTTTTAAATATATCGACTATTGATGCTGACTTCTTGTCCATCATACATGGATACGCATGATTCATAAAGGAAGTTCTTTTTATGTGAATACAGTGAAAACTTTGTATCTCCTTTGTAAAATCAATCTCCTTTTGGTCTTCCTATCTTTTCCTTCTAAAAACTGTGTACTTAAGGATTTCAAATGGAAAATCTGGCTGAGAGTGGTTCCGTAAAATTAAATCAATGGCTGAAATCACTTGAAGGCTACCATACATATAATTTGACAGATGGATGAAACTTAGGTCTGAACACGCGAGGATAAAAGTATATTTGTGTGGTTGTTTTTGAGTCGCTAGGGGCTCATTTTCTGCAGTAGTACTTAGGTTTTAAGTGTACATTGATTGGCTGGTTCTGCTCCCTGGTCAGCATTTCTCGGCAGGAGCTTGTCATGCTAGAGTCTAGACGGCTAAGAACTTAATGCCAAGAAGTGCTACAGGATCCATATTTGTACTTCTTTAGTTGTAACTCTTTCTATTAAAACCAGAAGGCAAAGAGCCCTTGGTGATCACCTAATACTGTTTTATCTTTTAGGATTACAATGGGCATGCTGCTGCTTTACCTTGTGATTGTGGCTACCTATAGTGCTATACCAATGGTTGGTTTCTTATACTGGCAATGTTTAATTCCAGGGGTCGTCTTAAATCGCCATGGTCTCGTAGAAAGAGAAAAAATGCGCTGTCACCTCGTCAATGGAGAAGTTTGTTTGCACCAGATGGTAAACTCCGTGATGGTGGAGTCAAGTTTCTGAAGAAAGTCCGCAGTGGGGTATATTTCTGTTCTCTGTTTTTAATATCTGTTTAAACTTTGGAGGCCATAATTTTTGCAATTAGTGAAACCTCTATGTGTTGATTTTTGCTATGTAGGGTGTTGATCCAAGTATCAGGGCTGAGGTTTGGCCATTCCTCCTTGGAGTGTAAGCATTTTCACTTCAATGCAATATTCTTTGACCTATTAATATGCAATAGAAGTTCCTGTTCTTTTTAGACTGGATGTGTGTCCTGGTCCATGATGGGCAGAGAGTATGAATTTCTCCTCCTGTTCTATAAACTTGCCATCAACATGAACTGGCTTCAAACATGTTAGGTTTCTCCTTGTCCTAATTATAACGTGCCGATTGATACATCATAGCACTGGACATGATTATGCTTTATTCAGTGTGCAACGGGGCATTTTAATCTTCCAAGGTCACCTTTCTTTATAATTTGTGGCTATGTTACATGGACTCGGTACGAGTGTCCGGATCGAATACGTGTCCAAGTGTCGGATTCGTCTAATTTTGAAAACACAAGACACGGGGACACGGCAAAATTTTCATAATTGTTATTACTTTTAAGTTATTTCTAAGGCAAAAAGGTGTTTGATGTGATGCATTTGGTTTTAATTGACAATTGTCTCGTCTCAAAGCAATAACTAGTTAAACAAAAGACTACAAGACAGTATTATAATGGCATATCCTATGAGATGTGTCGGACACATATCCCATACCCATGTCCAAGTGTCGAGTGTCCGACACGGGTACTTCACGCAAACCGAAGAGTTCATGTAACATAGATTTGTGGATATTTCTCTTTAATGGGTTTGATGCTTTTATGTATCGTGAATGATCAGCATATACATCTATCTCTATTTAAAATATAATGTAGCCTTTACTAGTATTTCCAAAACACTTTTTGAGATTAGGATGTTTAGCTTGCTTGATCTTTCTAACATGGAAAAAGTAAAGCTTTTGTGTATAATTTTAATGTAGAGAGCCTCTTCTCTTTCCTCTTTCTTACATCCACATAACAGGCAACCCCTTCAATCTGCATTCTCCATTATTGCAAGCTATAGTCCAATATCCGTTGAGACAAAATAGTGACTAAAACTCTCATGATCCGAGTTCAAGTTGGCCCATTTTCTTTCTCCAGTTCCTCCTCTTTGCTCTTTAATCTGCCCGTCCCTCGTGCAAACTCTGCAACAGAGAAAAACAGCCTTCTAATTTAACAGTTTTGGGTAGTCAACTGTGCACAAGACTGATATTCCCAGCCATTAGTGTCTGTCAACGCCTACTCATTAAAGCATGTGTCTTCTTAGTCATTGACAATAAATTCACCATATTATCATCACAACGCTGCAACTTTAAATTCATCTTCAGAGTAGCAGTGTTTAGATCCGTGTTCTCTATCTTCACAGTGCTTTGGGATAAAAAAGAGAGTGCTTAATTTGGTTGCAGCTTACTTAGTTTTTCTGCAGATATATAGTTAAAATGCTATTATTAACTCACCGCTATTTCATACGGTTCATTTCCTGTTTTGTGGGGAGAGGACTTATAAGAGCTCTAGATGGGTTTCATAGGATTGAGATTTACTCCTTTTGGGTACCTGTACAACGTTCGATACAATAATCATTTTAAAAGAAAGGATTGAATATTGATCACTAAATGTACTTCATTTGCAAGTTGATTTATTGGGTTATATATTGCAAAGTTATATTCATAGGATGAGAGGATATCGTGTAGCATCACTTGTCCACACGGATGCCTTCTGACTTGCACATTCACCTTACAGAACCCTAGCACTGAAATTACCTAAATTTATGCGCTGAGCAAGTTTTTGCAGCACATGGAAAATTATGTTTCTACTTTCATTCGTCCAGTTTGGCTTTCCTCTTGTTGTGTGGTTGGTGGTGCTGTATACCATATATAATACAATTAGTTCTATTTGTGAGGTGCACCAAATGCCTCTGATGACTGATTTACTTGCCTCCAACAGCTATGAGTTGAACAGTACAAAGGATGAAAGAGAAAAGTTGAGAACGCGGAGGAGGTAGCTTGCGAACTTCTTCCTTTTTTCTCTCATTGCCCTCTATTCATCTGTCATATATCGGCCTATTCTTCTTGTTCTGCCTAAGTTGACATCCACTTCAATGATGTCCTTCGTCATCACGATTTTAACGTTCAGTGTATTGATGCAGAAAGGAATACGAGAAACTTCGGAGGCAGTGTCGACGACTTCTAAAATGCAGCAATGGTGGAACCAGCAGTTATGAAAATAGTATGAATTTCATTCAAGGCATGGATTCCGCTGATTCTGAAGATGTAGTTAGTGCAAGGGAATCCCTTTCTAGTGAGGAAAGCCCATCAGTCGAGTATTCAGACCATCCCAACAGTGGGTTGTTGGAAGGAGAAGCTGGTTCAAGACGAGTCACAGAACCAAATATTTCAGACACCGATTCAATGGACTCGGACTCCTCAGATGACCCGGAAGTGAGTCAAACTTTCCCTTCCACAGAAGGCAACGAGGAGAATGATCCTGACAAGGAAGATTCCTCCTCCAAGACAGAAGTCCAGTCACAGCTCCGGTCAACAGAAGATTTTGCTACTTGGCAGCGGATTATCCGCCTCGATGCAGTTCGAGCTAACGGAGAATGGGTAGCGTACTCCTCGACTCAGGCTTCTGTGTTGGATGACAAGGCACGTCGTTCTGCTGACGCGGTGGGGTTAAAAGATTATGATCACCTTGAGCCATACAGGATCTTCCATGCTGCTCGACTAGTTGCAATTCTTGAAGCCTATGCACTTTATGACCCTGAAATTGGCTACTGTCAAGGAATGAGTGACTTGCTTTCTCCAATAATAACTGTTATAATCGACGACTATGAAGCGTTTTGGTGTTTTGTCGGTTTCATGAGGAAAGCCAGGCACAATTTCAGGCTTGACGAGGTGGGTATCAGAAGGCAATTAAGTCGAGTTTCCAAAATTATCAAGTGCAAGGATTCCCATCTCTATAAACACTTGGAGAAGCTACAGGCAGAGGACTGCTTCTTCGTCTATAGAATGGTGGTGGTACTCTTCAGGAGGGAGCTAACTTTTGAGCAGACGATTTGCCTCTGGGAGGTCATGTGGGCGGATCAGGCAGCAATTAGGGCTAAAATTGGAAAGTCGGCTTGGAGCAGGATAAGGCTGCGGGCCCCACCAACCGACGATCTTTTGCTCTATGCAATTGCAGCTTCTGTACTGCAGAGAAGGAAGCAAATCATTGAGAAGTATAGCAGCATGGATGAGATTATTAGGGAATGCAACAGTATGTCGGGGCATCTTGATGTGTGGAAGCTCCTAGATGACGCTCACAACTTGGTGGTGACTCTCCATGACAAGATAGAAACGCCTTTCTAATGGCTGCCACTAATTCATGCTCTTTGATCCTATTACTTGAGCTTACTCTGGGTGGTTAATCTCCAGAGTCGCTGTATGCATTGACGATAACTAGCGTACGAAGGCTACTTGGACTGGTTTTGATGCTTAGTTGCTATTGATCGCTTCGGAGGCACCGGCTGAGTGGCGATGGCAATGGATAACAACGTTTGAGTGAGTTAAGTTTTCTGCACTTTTTTTGGAAATGGAAATGGGAGACACCATCAATGGACACCATATTTAGATCAATAAGGTCTAGAGTTTGGTAATACATTCAGAAAATTTCCTCTGTTCTCTCCTCTCCGGATGGGTGAAACTCTAGAGAGGATCCTACAGATGAAGCGGTTGCTGTTTCAAACTGGCCAAATTTAGTAGGGTATGCAGGTATCAATTCGGGTACTTCATTTTGTATCACATCTAAGGGTTTGACATTCTCTTTGAAACGTGCAGGATCATTAGTGAAACCCTCTAGTTGTTAAGAATTAGTCACCGCTAAATTGTTATGGTCTAAACTGGATCGCTTTGATAGAAAAGCTTCATCCTAAAATTGCTTTATGCTGCAATTAGCTGCTGCACTCGTGTTTGCCAAATGAGTTGGATGTGCAGAATTTCGTCCCAAGTTAAAACTAGCGCGCCCACTCTCTCTCACTCTCTCTCTCGCGCGCCCACACACTCTTTGGACACATTTTGGTTGAATTCTAGAAGAATTTGGTGCTTTCTGTCCTTCGCAAACTATTGCATTCTAGTGTTAAAAAGTCCCTGTAAAATGCAAGGATTCAAAAGGAAAGTTAATACCATTCCTTCTCTTTCCGATTACAAACTGTGGGGAGTTGAGCTCAGTAGACGGAGAGCAACATTAAAGACAACTCTGAAGGTGCTCGGGTATCTTAAACTTCTTGCTACCTAAATTGTAAGAAAATATTTATAATTTTCTGTATATGGACATTTAGTGATAACTAAATATTTTTCGTGATTTTTTTGTTTAGTAACGATACAAAAGTGTTGCAAAAAAAATTGTTAAAAGTGTTAACAGAAATATCACCAAACATATGAAACGACTATTGTTATTGCTCGGTGAAAATTATAGTTTTTCTACGACCAAAATAGCCAAGAGCACATACAACTTTTATTAAAGTAAGAGTTGCAAAAGCAATAGCCTTAGGTAGAAGTAACCTAGAGTGGCACGAAATTGACGAAAATGAACCCCCTAGGAGTTCCTGGGTAAATATTAAAAAAGAGGCTACGCTCTGCGCTATCAGCAAACAACAAATTTCAACTTGCATACTGTACGAGGCAGGAAAATCTAACTTGCATCACGTCATCAGCCACTGTTGATTATTTAGTACATTATTATATAATTACTAATGAAGGGCCAATAAGCCCAGAAGCAAACAAAAGATGGTATGAAATTTAAAAAACGTCTCCATAACACAATTCAGTCAATGGTGGCATGCCAAAGTTTGCCAAATGACATTCAAGATGTGTTTCTTCGGTACCCATAATAATAACTTCATAAAAAGCTAAAACAACGAGAATTGAACCGTTCTTTCAACTACTGAAGAGGACAGCAACACAGAGCCATTTAATCGGACCCCAGGAAAAGGCAAGTATATTTGTCTACTTTTCCTTGGTGTAGTATCGAACTGCAAAGGCCAAGCCCAGGATAAGCAAGGGTACGAGAAACTGTAAAATCTTAATCACAAACTCCGGAGTCTTGTCGGGATTGTAGGGGGTCTGCTGCGGAGGAATGTAAGTGCGGTTTAGGGGCACCGTTGCTGTGTCTATCTCACCAATGTAATACTGTGCCATCATCTCTCTAGCAGAATCACTGTGGCCAACATCTTCAAAATCGTTTGTTGCATCTTTCCCTGCAAGTCTCAGAATCATTTCAGTGAGCCCAATCTCACAGGTAAGTCATATTCCTGATTGTTCAAAAAATATCAGATATTACCAGTTGCAGATAGCAGAACTTCATCACCTCCAGGATGATCATCCATGAAGGGGGTAACATCATACACCTGAAAACAGTACTCAAGGATATTAAGTTTCTAAATAGTTATCATCAACAAGCACCTAATAAGTTTGAGCTCCTTCCAACTTTAGCCACCTCTCCATCAAACATTTCTTGCAATGCCCCATATCTAGTCTAGGTCATCAGATCATTATCAAGTAAGTTCTTGGTCTAAGTTGTCCACGAGGATTAAGCACTAAATTCAAAAGGAATGTAAAATATGATAGGAAACTGTAATTCCTGGAAGAGACAATTAGAAAACAATAGCCTAACATTGTCCCGTCCAGCATCTTTTTGTTTCATGTTACTAGTTACACACTAAGAGTGGTAGTGAAAATCAAAGCAAATAACTTACAATGTAGGTTTTAATTTACTAATTGCTTCCGATTTTATTTAATCAGCAAAAGCAAACTAAGCAAAAAGGGCATATAAACAGTATGCAAGTGTTTGAGTTAGCATGTGCACATGCCTAAATATACCGCCACATGTCTAACAACCACAGCATACCCACTATTTTCTTGTGTCTCAAGCCCATTCCATCAATGGATTAAATTTTGATGCACGTATCAAACCCAACAGTCAGTTTATAATCCATGTCATCTTAGTTATGACCATTAGCAAACCAAATAATAACACTAAACACATGAAAGAGCTATATGTAGTTGACAAGAAACTATCTACATGGAAAAATAGGCACCAGAAGCACTTATGCTGTAACTCATGTAAGTGAACGGCCGGAAAAAGAAGAATTCGCAGATTGTAAATTTTCTGTACCATCTAGCAGATCAATAACAAAACCCTTATATATACTAATTCATATTATCTGATGTTTACATCTGAGGAACTAATAGATGTATAGAACGTCAGACCCCATGATGTAAAACATGTGCAATACCGTGTAAAGTTAGTTAAACATACTAGTTAATCTAGGTTCATGTCTGAACCTGTATAAAATTAACTTTACTCGTGTCTGAACCTTGTGAATTCCAAGCATAGATTTAGTACACTTAAGCATTCATTTTACTCGTTTTTACCCTCGCCTGAATTATGAATAGTAGTTGAGTTCAATTCAATGTTTTACAAGTAAAACCCAACCCCCCCCCCCCCCCCCCCTTCTTCCTCTCCCTCTCCCTCGCGCGAACACACACACAAAATGACGGACGAAATGGAATCTTCTTCAGCAATCACAGAATCTGGAAGAAAACATGATCATGCAACAAATACCAGCACGCAGCATTCAAAAGTCGCAAAAACTCAATCAATCACAATTCACGAATCAAAACCACAATCAACTAGAAGGAAAACTCGAAATCCAGTCGAATCAACCAAGGAGCTGACCTTCCCGGATATGATCAGCCAGCAATCCTTGGTCTTGTCGTGCTTGGCGACCTCGTCGAACAAGTGAATCTTCGGATCTGACGCCATTTCCTCCCTGCAAATCAACAACAAGCATCTGAGACAAAGATCCGTCCGAAATCGGAATCAGGATGCAGAATCAAAACCAAAAGGCGAATCTTCTTGCTTACGAGAGCGAGCGAGAGAGTTGTTTTCAGGGGAAAGGGAAATTTTGCTTTTCGCTTCTCTCTCTTTGAAATGCTTTTAGTACCCAACGCCCCCAGCCTTTTTATTAGAGAGCACCGGCAGGCAGAGTGGAACCTAACACTTACATGTCGAGATTTTGAGGGCCGTGGGGTTTGACCCTGTGATTTGGGCTAATTTACGGGGTTGCCACGGACAGGGACGCACGGGTTTCACGCGCCACTAAAAAAGTTGTAGGTTGGGGAAGCAGTATGGTGACAGTGGCAGAACCGGAGTTAATGCGTCGTTGGGGTGCATTTACATAACAGGTCAGATTAGCCTTTTTGACTTTCTGTGGATAGTCTCCAACATTGAAGTTTCTGTTTTGAATTTATTACAATTTATTTTGGTAATTTTTATTATAACTATTGATGATTTGTTATATTTTTGACTTTCTGTGGATAGTCTCAACATTGAAGTTTCTCTTTTAAATTTGTTACTCCTTATTCGGAAAAAATGGATTTTATTCCAAATGTTTATTTGTTATATTTATTTATGAAATTTTGTTCGCTAAAAGAATTGTTTTCAAAAATAAGGCCGCCTACGATATTTCTAACGCTCTTCGGAATTAGTACATGCTGAATTTCCTGTGACTGCTCGTATCTTAATTTTACTCAACGTGAAATAAGGTCTTTTCAAAATTTTACTTCTTTTGCTTTTAATCACGTATTTCAGTTGTTGAATTTTATTCTTGTTTCTAGTTTATTAACTTATACAAAAAATGAAGTATTACTTATCATATTATTCTTTAAATAATTATATACCACATATGTAGATATGCTCTCTCTTATAATTATAACTAACACAAGATTTTTTTTTTTGAAGATCATTAATTATAAGTTTGTTAAGGATAGGCTGTGGAGGGGAATTGATTCCCCTAAAAGTTATTTATTATGGATTTTGAACCTAATGAATAGTAATTATTAGAGCATCACAATTTATTTATGGCTACAAAAGTCAATTAGCAGTAACATGGCAAGCTTTTACCGACAAAATGAGTGTACAATGGTTCTCATGACATGTAAAGCATCTCCATCTACAAAAAAAAAAAAAAAAACAAGGCGGTGTACAATGTTAAAGTAATAGCCTATTTGTGAGATTTGGAAGGAGCGAAAAGAAAATAAAGGAAGATAGGAGAAGAGAAGAGAAATAAAGACAATTGAAGACAATTTTTCTTTCTCTTGTGCATGAATATAAAAGAGAAAAGAAAATATCATTCATTTTCTTGTTTATCAATTTAGCAAAAAAAAAAAAGACATCAAATTACATATGTACCCCACAGTGTGACAGTTTTAACAAAGACTATTCCAAAAAAGAACATGATTCAATGACATCATACGAAGTTTATGACATACTAATATAATTAGTCTTACATCATTAATGCCACAATAAGGAAACACATAAACTAGCCATGACTTGACTTGACTACATACATACGGACATCTAAATCTAGTGAATATCACACCAAAAGTAAAATAATCAGCCAAGAATCAATTATGTCATCCAAAACAACTATTACTTTGTAAGTGAACTGGTAAGTTTTTGTAGAAACCTAGAACTTAAAAGCATTAGAAATTTAATGTTCATTATCTCAAGCGTAATATGGGCATTATGAAAATATTTCCTATGAGAGTATCATTTCTCTTCATTTCCTTCCAATTTTGAGAGAAGAGATTTGGAAAGAAAGAAGCCCAAACTATTCTCCATTTTCTCTCTTAAAAAAAACTTACAAACTAGAGAAAAAAGATTAAAATAGTCACCTTTCAATCTTTTCCTTAAAATTTTTTTTTCACAAATGGGCTATAAGGCTTTAAAAAGGCTACACATCCACGACAAAATTACAGTGAGATCTAATATTTGGGCATAATGTCACGGACCGAACTTTCTCGTTACGTCGAACCGTGCGACACTTAGCTAGTGAGCCCCTTGCTCGTGCTAAGTCAGCCTTTCACTCGGGCTGGGCGATGCTAGAAGCAAAAGAACAAAGAAGAACACAAGAGAGAGTTTGGGAAAATGTATGCTTGTATTGCTTGAGTACAAGAATACTTGTGTGCTTTGGCCAATTGAGGCCTTGGCTATTTATACTAGTCCACCTCTCGACGGATGGTGGAGATACATTCCATCCTACGGACCATATTCCGCTTCTAGAATTCTCTAGCTATTTACAAGGTTCTCTACCATTCTAGAATCTTCTCTAGATCTATCTCTTATATACAAGAAGAGTATAGAATATTCTGGAGACCTTGCCCATTCATCGCCTCGTAAGCGTCCATTAGGCGTCTGTGTGGCGTTACTTCTAAAGTTAGCCTCCATATCAAAATTTTGCGGGACATTCTCCCACCTAATCTCGCAAAGCCCTCGTCGCAACCTCCTCACGGTATCGGTCTATGATGTTTTGGAACTGCCAAAGATCATTTGCTGATTCCCATGTAGCTTATCTCTCCGACAATCCCTTCCACTTCACCAAGTAGTGTCGCATTGGTGGAACTCATCGCCTTCGTTCGAGCCTGTCGCTAAGCACCTACTCGGCCTCTTTGTCATAGGACTTCACCACTGCTGTTGGTGCCCTATGACTTTCTCCATGACTTGGGTCTTCCTTGTCATCATAATGAGGTTTTAGTAAACTGACATGGAAGACCGGGTGAATCTTTAACTTTGGCTGCAACTCCAACCCATAGGATACTTTCCCAACTTTTGCCAAGATGGGAAAGGGTCCTTCGTACTTTCGAATCAGCGCTTTGTGTACTTTCCTGAAGGACTTAAACTATTGCGGAAGTAGCTTCAACATCATCATGTCCCTAAGGTTGTACTCTTTCGGTCGCCGCCTCTTGTCTGCCCACTTCTTCATCTTGCGCCCGGCTTTGTCGAGGTAAGAGCATGCTACATCCGCTTGCTCATTCCATGACCTTGCCAATTGTGCCACCAATGGGCTTCTCCCTTTGTAGTCGCCCGCCAATGCAAGGGGAGTGAGCAGTTGTTGCCCTATGGCAATCTCAAAAGAACTTTGGCTCGTGGCCTCGCTCTTCATCAAATTGTACGAAAACTAAGCCACGTCCAAAAGTCTCCCCCAATCCGTCTGGTTGGCACTGACAAAGTGCCGTAAGTAACACTCAAGTAGAGCGTTCACCCATTTCGTCTGTCCATCAGTTTGAGGGTGAAAGCTCGTTGAGAAGTGCAGCTCCGAGCCAAGGAGTTTGAACAACTCCGTCCAAAAATTCCCTATAAACCTTGGGTCTCGGTCGCTCACTATAACCTTCGGTAGCCCCCAATACTTCACCACGTTCTTAAAAAATAACCGAGCTACTTCCTCTGCTGTGCAGTCGATTGGGGATGTGACAAATGTTGCGTACTTGGAAAACCGGTCCACCATAACCATAATCGAGCCACATCCCTCTGATTTTGGCAAGCACGTAATGAAGTCCATGCTTACACTCTCCCACGGATGTGCGGGGATGGGCAAAGGCTCGAGTAATCCCGCTGGCAATCGGTTCTCCACCTTGTCTTGTTGGCACACAAGACAAGTCTTCACGTACGCCTCCACTTCGTCCTTCATTTGGGGCCAATAGTATGACGCCTCCACCAAGGCGTATGTCCGTCGTTGCCCCAGATGACCTGCCCACGGAGTGTCATGACACTCTCGAATGATCTTCTTCCTTAAGTTGTTCTACTTGGGAACATACACCCGTTGGCCCTTCGTGTAGAGAATGCCGTCTTCCACCCAAAATCGTTGGGTTTGCCCATTCTCCGCAAGTTTGAGGAGGTCCTTGGCTAAGGGGTCATGCTCCATGCCTTCCTTGATTTCTTCTAGGATATCTCCCTTTGCCTTTGACATAGCCGCCAATTCCGCCTTCCGACTTAAGGCATCTGCTACCAAGTTGGCCTTGCCCGGCTTGTATTCCATCACATAGTCGAACTCGGCCAAGAAATCTTTCCATCTAGCTTGCTTCGGACTCAACTTCTTTTGAGATTGGAAGTAGCTAATAGCTATGTTGTCGGTCTTGATCAAGAACCGACTCCCCAACAGATAGTGCCTCCATGTGCGTAGGCAATGAACCACTGCAGTCATCTCCTTCTCTTGCACAGTGTACCTCCGCTCGGTGTCATTTAGCTTGCGGCTTTCAAATGCTATTGGATGTCCTTCTTGCATCAAAACTCCTCCAATTGCAAAGTTGGATGCATCCGTTTGTAGCTCGAACACCTACGTGTGATCGGGAAGAGTTAGAACTGGCTCTTCCGTCACTGCCTCCTTCAACCCTTCAAAGGCAGATTGGCACCTCTTGGACCACTCCCACATTTCCCCTTTTTGAGTAGGTCCGTTAACGAGGCTACCTTGGCTGAGTAGCCCTTGATAAACCGCCGATAATAATTAGATAGGCCAAGAAATGACCGTAGCTCGGAGACCTTTGTGGGTGCCTCCCACTCCTTGATCGCCTTCACCTTCTCTTCATCCATCCGAAGCATTCCACTCTTGCTGATGTGACCAAGGAAGTGCACCTCTTCCTTGGCGAACGAGCACTTCTCCCGCTTGACATAAAGCTCGTTCTCTCACAACACCTTAAACACCGTCTTGAGATGCTCCACATGCTCCTCTAATGTGTTGCTATACACCACAATGTCATCGAGATAGACCACCATGAACCGATCAAGGTAAGGATGGAATATCTTGTTCATGAGTGTGCAAAATGTGGCTGGGGTGTTGGTCAAGCCGAACAGCATGACCAAGAACTCGAACGCTCCATATCTTCTGACACATGTGGTCTTAGGTTCATCTCCTTCGGCTATGCGAACTTGATAATACCCAAACTTTAGATCCAATTTGGTGAAGAACTTGGCCCTTCCAAGTTGGTCGAAAGATCCGCGATCAATGGAATTGGATACTTGTTCTTAACCGTTACCTTGTTAAGAGCCCGATAGTCTATGCACATCCGCAATGATCCATCGTCCTTCTTTTAAAATAGTATCGGCGCTCCATAGGGTGCTTTGGAAGGTTGGATATACCCCGCCTCCCTTAGCTCGGTCAGTTGTCTCCATAACTCTTCCAACTCTGGCGGTGCCATTCTATAGGGTGCCATTGATGAGGGCTTAGCCCCCGGCTCAAGCTCAATCTGATGATCCACCTCCCTCCTAGGTGGAAGCCGTTTCGGCAGCTCTCGGGTGACATCACGTCCTTGTTCCCCGCAAGGACTTCCTCGATCTCCCTCAATAGTGGTTCGGTTGAGTCCCCTACATGGTCTTCCATCTTTAGGGCCGCCAAGTAGGTTGCCTCTCCTTTCTTGACTCCCTTTACGATTTGCATCACCGACAGCTGCATGGAGGCCAGAGTCTTGGCGCTAGACGTCCCCGCCGACATAGGCACCACACACGAAGCTTCCTTCTCCATGATATGTACCGCATTGATGTAAGGCGACACAAAGGCATTCACTTGCCGAAAGAAGTCAAGGCCTATCACGACCTTAAAGTCATCCATTAGGGCCACCAAGAAATCCACTAAGTCCCTCCACGAACCAAGGCACATCTCCATTTGTCGTGCCGCACCTTGTAGAGGCTTTGCATTGGTGTTGACGGATTTTAGCCAGCCCCGCCGCCAACCACTTTGAGGCCTAACTGCTTGGCCTCTTCCATTGTGACGAAGTTATGGGTTGCCCCCATATCAACCATCACTTACGTGGGCTTCCCGTTCAACTTAGCTTCCACATAGAGCAGCCCCTTGCCCATAGAAGCTTGGCCCTCTCCCGTCGGATACTTCGCCATGAAGAGCATTGAGGATTTGGAAGGAGCCCATGTACACAGCTTGATTCTCGGGCTCCTTCTTTCCTCGACCAAGGCATTTAGCTTGCCTTGTCGTGGACAATCCCTTGCCCAATGCGGCCCTCTGCAGAAGAAGCATCCGTCCTTGGGTTTTTTTTTGGCTCGCCTCTCCTCTAACTTGCCATGGCCCTCAGACTTGCTGGTGCCGGCTTTGATTATTCCCCTTGTTCCATGCCTTGGGTTTGTCTCCCCCACCTTTGGCGTGGTTACCCTTTGAAGCCATTTGTGCACCTCCCCTTCGAGGGGTCCCCCACTCTTGCATACTCCATTAACGACTCCGCCACCGTAATGACCTCGTCAATATCCTTCACGCCTCGGCATTAAAGTTCTTGCTTAGCCCAATTTTGGAGGCCGTCAATGAAGTTGAAGAGGAGGTCCTCTTCCGTCATGTTGGGGATGTGGAGCATGAGAGTAGTGAACTTTTTCACGTAATCATTGATCTCTTTCTTGAACACATCCCAAGTGTCTATGGTGCACAAGCCTTTCTCGATATCATTGTGCTTCCTATGCCACCATAGAGTAGCCGTGTCGGTGAGATAGAGGGTGGCAGTCCTTACCTTATCCTTCTCATCCGTAATGCTAGCACCTTCAAAGTAGCGCTCCATATGCCATATGAAGTTGTCTAGCTCCTTCGCATCCCGCTTGCTGCCAAATTCCTTCGGCTTTGGCGCATCCACCCTTGGAGTATGAGTGACGACGACTCCACCCGCAATGGCCCTCTTGCACATGGCCGTTTCTTGCCTCGTCTCCTCCACGCCAACTTTAACCACGTCGAGTTATTCTTGAAGATTTTCCAACAACTCCATGAATCGAGTGCGCAGTTCATCTTGACCCATCACGGCCTTCTTGAGCGACTCGAGCTCCTCCAACACATGATCCTCCAAGGTTTGGAGGTTTTGCTCGACAAAGCCCAAACGGTCTTTCACATCGCCCATGGTTTCCTCCAAGACACACGTTCATCCATCCAAGGAAGCGATTATGTCTCTTGACTTGCTTTGCCATGACCACCCTTCTTCCCACCGATGGGTGGTAGTGGATCTCGCCCACGTTCCGCAACGACATTCTCCTCGGCAACTCCGCCAGCCATTGTTGATCCTTGCTTGGCACGACCCCTCGTAACCAAGCTCTGATACCACCTGTCACGGACCGAACTTTCTCACTACGTCGAACCGTGCGGCACTTAGCTAGTGAGCCCTTTGCTCATGCTAAGTCAGCCTTTCACTCGAGCAGTGCGATGCTAGAAGCAAAAGAACAAAGAAGAACACAAGAGAGAGTTTGGGAGAATGTATGCTTGTATTGCTTGAGTACAAGAATACTTGTGTACTTTGGCCAAGTGAGGCCTTGGTTATTTATACTAGTCCACCTCTCGACAGACGGTGGAGATACATTCCATCCTATGGACCATATTCCGCTTCTAGAATTCTCTAGTTATTTACAAGGTTCTCTACCATTCTAGAATCTTCTCTAGATCTATCTCTTATGTACAAGAAGAGTATAGAACATTCTGGAGACCTTGCCCATTCATTGCCTCGTAAGCGGCCTCGTAAGCGTCCATTAGGCGCCTGTGTGGCATTACTTTTAAAGTTAGCCTCCATATCAAAATTTTGCAGGACAATAAGCCCTAAATATCGAACAAGGCATCATATGCTGAAATTTTGGTTATGTGCCAGGCACCTACTCTCATTTGGGAAGGACAAAAAAAAACTAATGTCATGTGTGACAATCTCGAGAGTCCCCTGCTGCTAAGTAAAGCATCGAGCATGCCTTTTTGGCCACAAATGATAGATTATAAGGATGAACAATATGCTATTTACTAACTCCATATGTTCACTCCATCATTTGATGTCCACCAACCGTGCTCATTCCTTGCGAAGTAGAGGGCACTGGAGCATTCATCGGAGCCAAGAATTTGCAATGTTGTCGCCGCCTGGTTGCATATCCACTGCTGACCAGTTAGAGAACCTCCTTCGGTACTGAAAACATGTTGAAATCTCGCTCAAATATGTCAAGTGTCCACATGATATTGAGGCACAACCAACCTCCACCGCAATTATCCTCAAGGTTATCGGGCTAACATACTCGTTTTTTTTATTCATGTTGGAAAATCACAAAGTGAATGGAGGATGCTCGAGCCAAATGGTATGCACTCTTTCCTGAATAATTTGCCCCCTTATTAGCAAATCTGCCTTCTAAAATAAAATAGACAATTATTAGTAATTTGTAATAATTTTACAAAAGAATCACTGGACAAAATTTTTTTGAGAGAGAAAGAATGAAAAATTCAGAGTGGAAAAATCTGTGGACGGCAGACCTATATATAATGCACCAACAGGTACCATGAACTTGTGCAATTACTTATGACAGTTAAGTGGTTATGCGCGTGTCATGTTAACCATCATATTACGCAAAAAGACATCACAAAGAGGTGCCATTTGAATTTAAACAGAACTGAAAATTTTGAAGGAAAAAAAAATTCAACAGTCACACCTCTTCCCTTCATAACAATCTGAATTTGTAGCAGAAAAAAAAATAAAGGTTAGGCTTGGGGCAAGAGCTCTTAGTGACGATGCGCATGTGCGCCTAAAAGCGCCATTACTCTGCCATTGCCAAGTTTGAGCTTGTGTGGTGCATCGTGCAGCACACGTATGAAGACATGTTCATGCACACTTTGTGGTACTGGAACAAGGTAATCTAACACATGACCACTTATATACCCACAACATTTTCATTTCGCAAGTCATATGGGACTCCCCACATTACATCCCTTCGAATTCTTTTTAAACTTTAGAACACTAGATTTCCTTAACCACTTAATGCAAATGAGTGATTCTTTTTGGACATTACAGCGTAAACTTTTACAAAACCAAATTCCAATTATCTAAAAATTTCCAATAATGCGGTGGTGCCAATTAAATTTTGACTCACATTTTTGGACTCGCTGATCATGAGTTTAAAACACACGATCTATGTGGAATACCATAAGAGGGTTGCTTACTTCTAAACCAAACCATGCAATGGTGGTCCTTTCATGCAGTTAGGCTGCCTAATTCCAATATGAATGATGGCGCTGAAACAATGAAACCACAATTTCTTTTATTCAAAAAATGAACCAAGTTGGCCATACAAATGGTAGGTCGTGAGCCGTTTTCCGCAATGGATCTCCCGATCTAACACAGACTCTTAAGCTTTTAAGTTATGATGAACTCATTCATGTATAAAGTCACTCTTTGCTTCCATATTTTCCCGACGTGAGATTTAACCTCACATTTTCACACATTGGTTTTCACAACAAAACATAGGGATGGTAATTTAATCTACACCTGGAGATTATCTGATCCACCTCGATCAGATAGGGGTGGATTTTTTTTACTTTGAGCGCCTTGTGGCGCAGGTATTGTAGTTAAATTTTAAACCAATAGTAGGTGCTGGTCGGTTTTGGTATTTAGTCTACCCGCCCTGCCCCCTCGACCCGTACTTGTCCCGTATAGAATTGAATCCATCTGAATCTGATCCTATTATGCAATCTCAGCCGTCCATTTTTGTGATATAAGTAGTCATAAAAACCATACCCACACTTTTCTCTTTCTTTTCTTCTCTCTCTATTCTCTTCTGTCGCGCTCAGCCTTTCACCTCTTCTCTGTGCTGCACCGTCATTCCCTCCACAGACCACCTCACCACTGGCTACCGTCCACCGTCGAGTGCACTACATTCTCTTTCTTTTTTGCAACGTCACAGCCGGCAACTTTCTATACCATTCCTTCACCGTCATCATCCACGATTGCGCTGCCCTCGACACCGTCAACGGTTGCAGCCTTTCAAGCCACATCGAGCCTCAACCAACAAAAGAGGATAGCCATTCTCTGGTTCAACCCTTCCTCCCTCGTTCTCAGATGAGACCCTACTAGGTAGGTAGAATCAGGAGAGAGCTTCATTGCAAAAGCTTGTCCACTACTCCATTTTTAGGTTTGTCAATTTTCCACCTCTCTCTTGTCATTTCTCCCCTATTGTTGAGCTTATTTCTCCCCGATTCTTATCCCCCCTTTCCAGCAAATTACCAACCATTATCGATTTGTTCGCACTCCATTACCAAAATTAGAGAGATTGTTTTTTGTGAACTATCATATTATCAATCTGTTTGCGCTCCATTACCAAAATTAGATAAATGCAGTAAACAAACTATAGTTTCTTCTATAACCATTAGCCTGAGAACAATCACGTTAACATTTATCGTTCTACTTTTGATGAAGGCTAGAATTGCTTACATATATTACTAGAAGCTTCCCACCACCTTAATATAGTTTGTGTGAGATCTTGCATACATCAGTTTCCCAAAGAATAATGAAACAAAGCAATCAACATGCATTTTATGTTATCTGTATTTTGATTACAGATCAACAACCACCTAGTTGAACTATAGTTGGACAAATAAAGTAATTTCAGTATGTAGTTGAACATTTGTTATATCAGTAGTTTCAGCATGTAGTTCGCTGTAGTTGAACATCTGTGAAATAGCTAGTAATTTCAACATCTAATTGTCGATAAAACCTTGCCTTATTAAACTTTAATATTTCAACAAAAAAAAAGGGTTTAGACGACACTCCAATGACTGTAAAAGTGTCACAGAAGGCTTTCCGACACTTCAACAACGCTTTTCCTAAATGTCGCAAATCGTCCGTCGAGAATTCCCGACACTTCCAATATGTGTCGGCAATTCACTTGTGACGCAATATTTGCAACGCTTATAAGTGCCTCTTACGAGGTCCATGAGTCAACTTAGTTAGCGACACTTATATAAAAAAGGCTAATTACACATTTGTCCTTGAGGTTTGGGAGTAATTATAGGCGAGGACAATAGTTTGGACAAATTACACCTTTGTTTGTTGACCAAACGAAATCTAAAAAACCCTAACGGTTTTAAGGAAAAGACTTTATTGCCCCTAAGTTTGAACTTTATTTTTTTTCCAGTGCCATTACTTCAGCTAAAACAGAAAATCAAACTTGGTTTTGGGGTATGGGGTGGGTGGGTGGGGTGGGGGGGGGGCCTTCATTGCCTCACCACCATCTTCAATTTCTCCACCACCACGCCATCGCCATCGCCGCCACACCCCCACTCTTTCATCACGAGCCACTGCCACAATCACCACCATGGCACCTTCGCGATCAAAGAATCGAGCACCGCCAGCGAAGGAGCCTGCCAAAGACATCCCGGAGTTCATCGAACACCATGGCTGTTTCATCGAGCACATCCACACCATCTGAGCAAAGGTTGATGGTCCTTGTCACAGGCAACCGGCAAGACATCTCGGCGTTCTCTCTCCTTCTAGATCTGAAACAGCCACTACCGTCACTCCCCCAACGTCATAGTCTCTTAACTCCCCTCACCCAGTCGTGGCCCTTCTCTCACCCCTGCCCCTTGAAATCTTACCCAGTCGGTGGGATTAATCCACCGCCTGCAGCGCACCTGCAAAACCCTAATCTCCAATGCCAAAATCCTTCTCCGACAGCCACCCTGTACTGCGATGTGCAAATGACCACGACACCCTTTTCATCGCGTGTCGGCACCACTGGTTGCCTTCTTGCGATGTGGCACCACTTTGCTAATTTCAGATTAGAGAAGAAGTTTGGAGAGAGAAACCCTAATTTGAAAACTAGGGTTTTGAACCCCAATTTTAAGGTTTCAAAACCCTAATTTTCAAATTAGGGTTTTAAAATCTTCCTAATTTCAGAGTTTGAAAAGCCTCAATTTCAAATTAGGGTTTTAAAACCCGAATTTTAAAATTTAGGGTTTGATATCCTAATTTGAAAATTATAAAAATTATTCATGATGTACTGTACAAGGGCAATATTATCATTTTTAAAATACGTAATGATAAAAATTACACTTTTTGGACGGAACCCTGACAGATGGATATAAGTGTTACTTTTTTAACGTGTTTGGTTACGGTATATTACATTTTCAAACTTAGTGTCCTTGACTGTAATTTTCCCCTAACCTCAGGACACTACTGTAATTAGCCCTATAAAAATGTCGCCAAATTTGTGCCACTTTTGTAAAAGTGCCAAAAATATTTGGCAGTATTATCTTGCAAGTGTCGTTTTTTATTAAGGCACTTTCAACAAGTGTCACTAGAATTGAGCCATGTGTTTCAATAAAACATCGAGAACCTTTGTAGAAAAACCCCGGCCTAGGCACTTATAAGAGATTCTAGAATGTAGCAAAAGTGATTGTTTTTTATTTTAGGGTATTTCCCGGCCCAATAAAATAACAACCAAGTCAATTTAACTTGCAAATAAATTAATTATGAACCAACCACAAATAATTTCATTCAACCATAACAAATATCCAATATCCATGTCCATAGGCTATTATAACCATCACAGTTGAACCTAAAGAGTTTCTTACATCCAAAATGTTAACATAGAAGATCTCTCCTTTAATCCCACAAGCGTATTCATCGGTCCTCCAACATTTAAACTAAACTTGCAAAAAAGGAAAAACAAAAGGTCACAAAAAAAAGTTTACATAATTAACTGGTGTAACATAAGCAAATTCAAGCCAGAGAAACTAATTTCCTAAAAGAACAAAAAACATAAGAAAAATACTCATCTGCATCCTGTAAAGGTGACTACTGCACTATGAGATTAGAAAGGTGAATTTATCACCTGATTTCATTCTTTGAAATGAAAAGCATTTAGCAACTTTTCGGAGGACGTTAAAGTTTGCTAAAAGGCAAAGCTCTTGCCATGCTGAAAGCGTGGGAACCCCTCCTAAATAACCATGTAGTTTTCCCTTTTGCGTGCGAGTGTTGAGTAATGAGATGTGATGTTTCGTGGTCCTCTGAACAATGTTTTCATAGGCATAAGGCTGCGTGGCAGTCACACGTGCTCATAGTAACGATACTCCTATGATATTCGTAAATTTTTCGCGATAAATTAATAAAAAATATTAATCACGAATACATAGTGATTATTTGCAAGATTTGTAAATAAAAATTAAATATCGCGAGATTAACGAATTTATTGCGAGTAGTTACTCCTTCTTTCTCTGGAAAAAATGACAATAGCAAAGCTTATCTTGAAGGGAGTCGAACACAAGTATCACCGAATAGGAACAAGTTTTGCTTGTGCCATGACATCAACTCCTGGTTCTTGATTAAATTGAGCAGAAGCATATAAATATAATATTAAGCCACACATAATTATATGCCGATACCTACACACACTCTCATTTTTTTGTACCCATCACTTAAAGAATAGAAGAGTTCTTGTATTTTTCTCATTTTAGTTGTATAGTTTATAGAATTTCATACACTTAAAATTATCGTAACCTTAACGATTAATTACCGAATTATTCCCGATTTACAAAATGAATTTTGTTATTTCACCGAATTATTACCGATTCAAGGACGGAGTTTTCCAAATAATTCCCGAATTCCGGATTATTGTCCATACCGAATAAATTTCGAATACCGAATTTGTTACTATGGACGTGCTAAAGAGGCCCCTACTCTTCATGTTTTTGACCCCTTTTTACAACAATCTGATCATATTCAGGGTGTGTCAGACTAGCATATTGCAGAAATTTGATCAATTTTTTAATTTTTATTCGAATATCAAACAGATAAAATCTTGTCTTTAAACGAAATAACCTCTACACCAATTTAATATCTCTGGTGCAAAACCCTATGGCTACACTTTAGGATAAGATTTCTCACCCTTCAACATAAGATGAAAGCTTGGCAGTCACAGGTTCCCAAACAATTGACTTTGATGCTCAGAATAGCTTTAGTGAAAGACGATGGCCCCGAGGAGTTAAATAATGAGAATCTGAAAAGTATGGCGTGGGCACACTTCGAAAGGAAAAAAGTTTGTGGAGACATGACAACAACATGTATTCAATATGGGAAAACACTTGAGGCGAAACCAAGAAATGAGACTACTCACCTGTGTATGCACTTGGACACATAAAATGTCTAAGGCAACCCGATGCTAGACATAAGCTTTTAAGTGAGAAGATGCAAAGAGCAACACTAAGATGCACTTGGAAGCATGATAATTTTGCATGAGTACCTGTTGTCGATTGTTGACCACATGGGGTTTAAGGGATATTCTCCTGCGCTTCGCTTCAGCCAATATTTAATATACCAACCGAAACACTGTAAAGATCGACATTATATGACTATGCGAGGGAGCAAACGATGAAGCTATTGGAAAGGATAAAAAGTATGATTGCAATCACTATAGATTGTGAACTTCTGGCAATTGAAAGAAGGGCTTCATGGCTGTCACGGGATATTTTATCGTTGAAAACTTTGTTTTGCAAAGTCACATTTTGATGTATGTTTTTATCTTTTGCAATTTTGTCTTTTGAAAGTATATTTTCTATTGGGCTAATTACACCTATGTCCCTGAAGTTTGGGGGTAATTAAATGCGAGGACACAAAGTTTCAAAACGTAACACTTATGTCCGTTGACAAACGGAATACAAAAATACTTAACGGTTCTGACAAAAAGACCAAGTTGCCCCTAAATAAAAGTTGAAATCCTGATTTGCCCCTGGGACCACTGATCCGTAACAGTGTGCTATGCCTATAAAGTTATCATAGTCACCCACCAACCCCATCTTCCTCCCCCTTCCCCGTCTGCATTGCAACCCATCTTCTCCACCGACAGTCCCTTCAGATCCACCACCGGCGACGTCGACTTCGCTCCTCCCCCTCCATCTCTTCTCTCCTGCCCCGCCGCAGCCCACTCGCTCACCCCACGTCGGCATGCTCAACGAATTTCCCAACCTGAACCATCGCAATGACGCCGGCAGGAATACTCGCCGACCTTTTCTTCCTCTTCGCTCTCTATTGTGGAACATACCCTTTTACGCACAAATCCATCGTAGCGCCCGTCCCCTTCTGTTCTCTCACAATTGGTCGGTATGGGTAAGTTGACCAAAATTCACCGTCCCCATCGTCGCCAAAAAAACAGATCCACCACAGCCCCCTATCCCTTTCTGTTCTCTCTCAATCGACCGGTGTGGGTAGGTTGACCAAAATTCGTCGTCCCCATCGTCGTCGAAAAAAATAGATCCACCACAGCCCCCCGTCCCCTTCTGTTCTCTCTCAATCGGCCGGTGTGGGTGGGTTGACCAAAATTTGTCGTCCCCATCGTCGCCGAAAAAAACAGATCCACCAGAGCCCCCCCCCCCCCCCGTCCCCTTCTGTTCTCTCTCAGTCGGCCGGTGTGGGTGGGTTGACCAAAATTTGCAAATTAGGGTTTCGAACTAACCTGCTCATATTGAAACCCTAATTTGCAAATTAGGGTTGAAACCCTAATTTGCAATTAGGGTTGAAACCCTAATTTGCAATTAGGGTTTTGAAACCCGAATTGGCAGATTGAAAATTTTTGATGAAATGGATTGAAAGGATAGAGAACAAATCAAGGTTTTAAACCCTAATCTTTAAATTAAAGCTTAAAATTTTAATTTAAAATTATTAAAAATATTATGTATACACAGCACAAGGGGTAATATTGGCATTTTCAAAATACGTATAGATGACATCATCAAAAAGTATACTTTTTGGACGAAACTCTGACGGATGGACACGGCTGATACATTTTAAAAGTGTTTGGTCACTGTATGTTACATTTTGAAACTTTATGTCCTTGACTGTAATTACCCCTAACCTCAGGGACATAGGTGTAATTAGCCCTTTTCTATTTTTGCTTTAGCGTAATAAATCTTAAATTTATATTTTTTAGGTTCTTAAACACTAGTAAAGCTATTTGCAAGACTGCGTTACAAACACTGTTTGTTTAGAACATTGATAAAAAGTTATGTACAGTAACAGTTGATAATTGTAGCACAAATGATGTGATAATTGATGACTTTTTGCTTAACTTGGATTCGAGTTTTCTATTGTTGTATGGTGAATTCATTCATGTGTTGTTCAGTACATGGCTTAAATTTGACTGTTAAAGATAGGTTAACTGTGAGAAAATGAGTTATAGCGAACCGCCTTAGAAAAGTCTCCGGATGGAAGAATTTAGGAGTCGCCATTATATTTAATTTTAAAAAATAAGAAAAATTCTAAAATGACTCTAAAAATATCGAAAGGACAAATGATCTATCGAAAACAGGGGAATGTGTTCGGAAACTAAGTTAGGCAGCGGGAGGTATTAGGCACCCGTTACAGCCTTTCGGTCTATACTTCATTTTTATTGATTTTTAGCTTTACAAACGTATAACATGCAAAACTTGATAAAACTTACCGTAAATCTATTTTTATATTTTTGCCTTGAATTTGACATCGGAGGTCGAATTGCGTATGTATCCAGTCGGACTAACTGGAATCAAAACTATCGTAGTTTGACTCTGGCCCTATGAGCAGTAATCTATATTTCGGTACTAGACTTAGACAGAGAAATGTAAAAGATGCTTTTTATTTTTTATAATAGAAATACGACTAGGGGAACGGGAGACCGTTCTTTGTGATTCTATAAACTAGAAAGCTATTTCAAATTTACCTCTGGACATAGCTTGTCTGAAAGATTCGGGAACACTCTTCGAATGATCAACGATTCAAAGATTAAAAAAGGACTTTTTATAGGGAATATAGATTACTAGAATTCTTGAGAGAGATAGCGTATCACTTTATAAAGAAATGGTACACAAGCTCTAAAGAGAATAAGCTTCTGGACCATTGAAAGTGAAGGCCAATGGCCCTATTTATAGAGCTTTGGGGGGGGGGGCAGAATATTCGATAAAATCTACAAAAGTCAATTAACCGGCCGGTTAGCTAAAAAAGGCCGGTTTATCCCATAATTTAAAAATATATTTTTTTAAAATTTCGAGACATTATCTGACCCTACTTCGGTAATTACCTCTGATTTTGCAGATGGATGTACCTGATTCAGGATTTATCATCTCTAACCATATAAATCATGGATTTAATCTTTATGTCAAAAATAATTCACAGATTATTTTCCTTAATTATCTAGACAAACTATAAAAAAAATTCAAGACTTTGGACTGGACTGGACCAATAACTAACTAGACCACTAGACTGAACTAGACTTTTGGTCTAGACAAGACTAATGGACTTGACAACTGGACTTAGACACTTAAACTGGACTGAACTAAATTAATTAATTAAGTCACATTACTAGGCTTACAATTAATAACAAACTTAATTAATAATAATATATATTATTTATTTAATTAATACTGATTTACAAAAATGGGGTGTCTACAGGAAGTATTGAAAACATTAGACATTGTGACTTTTTGGAGGGCAATACCAAAGAGAGATGAGAAAATTGAAGATATTGTACGTCACGTATTTTAATCATAAAAGGTTGGTACGACTGTTTTACAAGATGACACTCAATCGTATTGATGCTTGAGGGGAGTCTCAATATAATGCTTCCTAAGTGAAGAGGTTTGGACTTTGCAAAAGAGATATATGGGAATTTAAAGTCATTTTATGAAACAACAGAGTTACTTTTCGGGCACAGAGTATCCTACAGCTAACATATTTTTTCCTTAAGTTTGTGAGATTAGAATACTGTTAATTGAATGGCTCATGAGCTTAAGTGAGATGATTAGAAGTATGGCTAAGAATGTGTTTGAAAAGTTTAATAAATGTTGGTCGGATATTCATGAAATCATGGAAGTTGCTATAATGTTGGATCCAAGATACAGAATGGAGTTGATTCAATATTATTATGGCCATATTTATAGGTTGTCAGAACATAAAGAAACTAATAAGATTTCCACACTATGTTATAGACTTCTTCGCGAGTACTAAACTAGAAAGGCTAATGATCATGATTCTTTTTTTGGTTCATCTATTCGCTGAAGAGCTTATTGAGGTTAGAGGTCAAGAGAAGATTCTCTTGAAACTTTTGATTAAAGAGAAAGTCTACTTTGAAATCTAAGTTAGATCATTATCTTAAGGAGGATGTGTTGCCTAGATCGTTGGACTTTGATATTTTGGCTTGGTGGAAGATTAATGGGTTGAGATACGCAATATTACAGCTGATGGCTTAAGATATTCTCGTTATTCTCATATTCAAAGTCACATCAGAGGCGTCTTATAGCACAAGTAGTAGGTTAATGAGTCTTCATAGTAGTAGGATTCATCCAAAGACATTGGAGGCATTAACGTGTGTGCTTAAGACTGGTTATGGGCTGTTGAAATGAAAGGTAAACTGATTGTATGATTGCATTTGTGGAGTTAAATTTGACTGTGCATTGAATTTTAACGTATACTCGTAAATCTGTATAATTATGGTATATGTGTATCTAATCTAGCAAATAAGTGATACACGGAAATTTATGATGAGAAAGATAGTGAAAGACTCATGTGTTACTGTTGTAAGATTCTATGTGCACATTGTATTCCACTTAATGAGACTCTTTATTTTTTCTTGTATCTTTTGATTCTAATTTGTCGCTTATTCTTAACTTTTTACAATGAATAGTGACAAGTTTGTATTTTGGAGTGCTTTATGATGGTCTTGACCAGCTGAACTCTTGCTTCGTAGCTTTGGATGTGCTTTAAAGTTTTAAGTTTCAACTTTTAAACTTTGGTTAAACTATTTTTCAGTATCAACCTCTTATAGTTTACATACTTTTGGTGATGTCTGATTTATTGCGAACCTTAATTTGACTTTAGTGGTGTAATATTTAATCTCTCTTTTTGGAGTTTGGACATCAATTTAATTTTCATTTTTGTATAACTATTTTGTAGACTGAACATGTATTTTTGTTTTTCTCAAAACAGATTAGGACAGATCAGGACATATTGGGGAGAGTTTTTTACAGTCACAAAAAAAAAAGCCGGGGCGGAGTCGCTCAGAGATAGTATTCTCATCCCGTCACCCAAATGGCAGGGCGAAAGGGGACAAAGTTGGAGTCGTGTGTTAGGATAACCGTAGAGTTGTCAAATGGGCCGGGTGGCCCGCGGGCTGGCCCGACCAGGCCCCTTTTTGGCCCGGGCTGGCCTGGCCCTTTTCATGAACAGTGCTGGCCCGGCCTTTTAGGGCCTGGGCCAGGCCTGCATTTCCCAGAAAAAAAGCCCGGGCCAGGCCCGGCCCGATTTTGGCCAGGCCCAGGTTTGGCCTGGTTCAGGCCCCCCTCTTTACTTTTGAAATTCCACTTTTCCCCCCTTTCTCCCTAACGGATTTATTCTCCTTTTCCCCCCTAAACAGTACTGAAGATTTAAGTAATACGAAGAATAATAACATATCTTAAAGTCTTAGATTTTTTTTCTTTATAAATATAGTGGTCATGGGATCGAGGGCCTGGGCTTGGACCGGGCCCAGATATCCCCAGAATCAGGCCCGGCCCGTTTGGCAGCCCCCTTGGCCAGGCCCCGGCCCGATTTGCTGGAGGCCCGATGGGCTTGGGCCGGCCCAAACCCGACCCATTTGACACCTCTAGATAACCAGAGCAGGCACTAATCTCATCGCATCTGACTTGTAACCATTGCAATTCCTAGCAAAGTATAATATATTTTGTTTCCACTATCCATTATATCATGTCAATAAACTTAATTAAGAACAATTGCACAACCATGACAACAAAATGCACAATCAGACTTGGTTGTAGAGGAGTTGGAAAAAATTCTTTCCTTTTTTTTCTGAATTAATAAAGAAAAAAGAGTTTCCCTAAGCATTTACCATTCATCAACAAAGATTTTGATTTTTTCAACTCACATTTCACAAGGACAAGGTTAGGAAGTCCATATGAAGAATGGCAATGGGACGGGTCGGGAGCGGATCTTATGAAATCCGCACCCGCCCCGCCGCCATTGGGTCAGGGAATGAGAATACCATCCCTAACCCGGTAGACTTGTCAAAAACCCGATCCTTTTTTGTTACCGTAGAAAACCTGTATGTATTTTACAAATTTTGTACAATCTACAAAATCATCAACCATTTCTTAGGTTAAAGGGAACAAAAAATAATTTCAATCCAGCAATAGTACAATTTCAATCAATCCAGCAACGGGCAAGGTCCAAAAAGGAAAATCTAAGACCTAAAGCATAATCAGATTTTGTAACAAATTACAAACTTCAAAATCCCTGAATAACAAACCCTAAATCCTCAAATCAGATTCTGTAAATGGCATCCAACACAAGCTATGTATGGAAGAGGTCGAGAGCGAAAATCAAAGCTGGAGATCTTCTCTTAGTGTTATGATCAAAGTTGCAAATCAAAGCTCAAGACCTTTTCTTAGTGGAAAAATGACTGTACGTTGCAAATTGAAGCTGAAGACCTTCTCTTCTCTCCAGGTCTAACTCAACTCTTTCCCTTTTCGGCGATCTTTAACCTTCCTCGTTCTCAGGACCTAAGCCAAATTGTTGAGACCAAGCAAGGTCGGCACCTTACGACCATGTGCCTAAGAAGTCAGGTTGTAACGGTGGACATGTAGTGTCGACAGTGTTAGGTAGAGATGGAATGGTGTTCGGTGGAATGTTAGGTGGTGGTGAGGTCGAAGTGTTTCGTGGCCATAAAGGGGTGACGATGTGGAGGAGAGAGCGGTGAAAAGGCGAGATGAAGAAGCTGTGTCTCCGACGCCGTCAAATGGAGATTCAGAGGAGAAGAAGTGAAAAGAAGAAAGTGGTAGGCTAGGGTTTCAGAGAGTTGTGACTACTTATATGATGAGATGGACGGCTGTGATTGCATAATAGGTTAAGGTTAAGATTACATTAAACATGGCGGGTACGGGGCGGGTCGGATACCGGGGCGGGGCAGACATAATACCAAACCCAATCCGAACCCGATGCGGGCTATAAATTTAAATACCATACCCGCCTCATAACCCGATCAAAGTCAAAATAATCCGCTCCTATCGGGTCGAAGCGGGTCGGAGATCCGTCGGGTACGGATCAAATTGCCATCTCATATGACCCATAAAAAGACATAGGAAAATCTATATGAGGTGTGCAGCTACAAATTAGAGGAAGAAGAGGAAGCATTGTCCATTTGCAGAGAGAAAACACCAGCTTGCATTTGCTGTAGATGGAGGATCTGCTCTTGCAGACGCTTCATATATACATATCGTACCCTGAACTTGAATGATAAGTGCCAAAACATTTGTATATGTCATCAAACCTTCTACCACCTTTCATTATGAAAGGATAACACCAAGATACATGCCACGACTAATAGATCTACCTCTCGAAATTGATGTTTTCTCTTACTGTAGCACATAACAGAAAGTGTCGCTAAATGCATTTTACCGACGAAGATTGTCATTATAAATTTTTTAATAACAGCAACAAAACACATTCATTGGCAATCTTTTGTCACAGCAAAAAGTGCTTTACAGCCTTAGCTCTACCCTACAAGATACGAAATCCTCATATGCAAAGAGCATGTCAAAGTAGAAAGGGAAAAAAATTATTTTCAATTTCACAAATGTGTATTAACGTTCGGTTTGGTAAAATTACGCCGCAGGTTGGTTGTCTTGATTCCAACATGTCATATTATCTTCCTTATGAAGGTAGTCTAACTTTCTCTGACGTACTTTGATCAACCTACAATCTTCATTCAACCCCAGCTTGTTCTGCAACTAATGAAAATAATAGGGATCGGCTCCAGTGGTTAAACCCTAGCTTGATCACAGAAAGCCTTTCCATGATCAAAGTACATGGGTTGATCCCTATTTAGTGAAGATAGTAGGTAAGCATATTATCATAGCTTTTTAAGCAACTAATAACAAATATTATGTATGTGACATGAAGGGGCTGCTACGAAGGGGCCATCAAAGCAATAGATTAGTAACAAAAATCCAGATAATGTCCATTGCCGAATTAAGAGTGCATCAAAACCCTTCACATGTTATTTCTTTAAAATAATCAACAAGAAAGCTAACACAAAACCATGACATGAACCCAAATCTATTTTTAAACCCAGTCAACATATATATTGACAAAATCATGATCAATCCACCAGATTTGTGCATAGGAAATGGGGTAAGATTTTACTTAATTGAAGAGACGACATCAGATTAAAGATATATATTCAGATCTAGTAAAAAGTGAGGCAGAGGTGGTGGAGGCGTTGGAGGTAGAGGTTGTGGAGGTTAGTAGCACAAGTTTTGCGTTAATCAATATCACGAAAAATTTATCATGAGTGCATACCTTAACTGTACAGAAAAGGACTATGTAACCCCTTGTACAAGCACAAAAGCCGCATGTACAAGCACTTAGCCCATTCCTAAAGCTGAAGAAGCCTAACAAAGGTCTAACCACAAAGAAAATGCTGCAAAATCTAAACAACAATTACATCGGTTGATGTCAATTATTAAGCATATTATGTTGTGTTTGGCATGCTTCATAAGAGCTTTGTATCTGATAAATAAAAGCTTAACTGACATTTGGCGACACATATAAGAGGTGGATAACATATCCAAAAGATTGGTTTTTATCCCAATGGAGTAGAATAATTCTATAGCCAGGGGCAGGGGTTACTTTTATCCAGGCACTTGGGGGGGTAGTAAACGACTAGCCAAGGAGAGCAGAAAGGAGAAGAGGAGCATCGTAGCACCCACCGCCGGCACAGTACCCACCGCTGGCACAACACCCACCGCCATAGAACCCATCACAGCCATTGATTGTTGCCGGCCGTAACCATCTTCTCACTTTCTCCTTTGAGGTGAGGGTGGAGGCAATTTATGGTGCCGTGTTGGTATCTATCATTGTGTGTACATATAGGGCAATTGGTGGCGTTGGATGGGACAATAGGCGGGAAGGTAATGGGGTATTCAATGGTGGTTGAGACGATCGGTGGTGGATGCAATTTGTGGGTGATGGAAGTTGGTGGCGTTTATATGATGGTTTGCAGTGGTGGACATTCTGATATGGTGGTGTTGATGGTGTTTAGATGGTGGTTGTAATGGTAGTGGTGGGCGTGCTGATGTTTTGATGGTGGTTGCAGTGGTAGTGGTGGTTGTGCATGTGTAATGATGTGTTTGGATGGTTGTTGCAGGTGGTGCAGGTGGTGTTGGTGGGTGTGCTGATGCAGTAAGTGTGTTGGTGGTGTTTGGTTGGTGGTTGCAATGGTGATGGTGGATTTAGGATAATGGTTGCTACCAGTGGTGAAGGCGACGAGAAAATTAAAGGGGTAAATGCTCTTTGACCCCCTGTACTATAGGCGGTTGCAAAATTGTCCCCTCTTCTAAAAAAAGTTGAACTAAACCTCCCTATACTCGTTAAAACTGGGCAAAATGGACGGTTTCCATCCAAGTTAACACACTTTTTGGGCGGGAAATGTTTGGCATCCAAAACTTAAATTTTTAGGACAAAACTACCCTTTTAACCTAATAAAATACTAAACACTTGTCAAAAATCACCCAAAATCCACCATTTTCATTTTAGTTCACTTGTAAACCCTAGAAAATTTGCAAAAAGTGACCATTTTCATTTCAATTCATCTGCAAACCTTCCTTTTAAAGGCCAACTCTAGAGCCAAAAAAATTTTGAATTTCTGAAATTTTGAACTTTAATTTCAAAAATCCAGTGGGCATAACCGATCCATGCCCGCCCCGATCCGCGCCCGCCTTTACCCTCGCAGTCACAGACAGAGCCTGCCCTGACCTGTTCCATGCCCATCCGACCCAACCCGACTGTATATTTCCCTAACCCTAATTTCCCTACAGAAACCCTAATCACTTCCACTCCAGCACTGCCAACCCTTTTGTGCAGCTAACCTGTTGGTGACGCCGGCAGCCCCCTCCCCCCATCGACGACGCTGCCCTCCTCTCTTCCTTCCTACTCTCTACCCCCGCCCGTCACTGTCGCAACAGCCCCGCGTCCCCGTAGCCCCCGAATCCTATCGGCGATACCGACTCCCCCCTTTCTTCCTTCCTCTTCTCCCCCCCCCCCCGCTCCACGCAGCCGTAACAGTCCCGCACTCCGCCGGCTGCCCCCTCCCCCCATCGCCGCTGCTCCTTGTTGTTCTCTCGAGTCTTCCTTCACCCACCCTAAATTGTTTGAGAACAACTGTGTTTAAAAGAAGGGTAGTTTTGATATTTTGACAAGCTCAGTAACGACCGTTCATTTTTGCCCAGTTTTAACGAGTATAAGAAGGTTTAGTTCAACTTTTTTTAGAAGAGGGGTCATTTTGCAACCGCCCTATAGTACAGGTGGTCAAAGTGCATTTACCCCAAAATTAAATTTATTCGCCGTGTAATCTGCATTTGGTACAAATATCTAGTCTCATCCAACAACGTATTTTATCATAGTTTATCCATCTATATTATGTCCTATCCGACTAAATAATTTTACTGGTCAATACATAGCATTCGAGTTTCAAAACAATGCCCATGTATTATGCAATTCCAGTGGACACTTTTGCACCAGGTGTCGCACATTAGTGCAACAATTTTGAAAATGGCTTTAGCATTGCATACGACTGAAAGCTAGGTCCATATATATATATATATATATATATATATATATATATATATATATATATATATATCCAAAAATCACAACCACACTAGATGCCTCGAGACGAGGCTGGAATGTAGATGACAAGATACACGACGTCATGCCCCCCCCCCCCCCCCCCGGAACACACACACTCTCTCTGAAAGCCCTTCAATTTAAGAATATAACTTTTCAATGGACCATACGTAACCCCTACGTAGACATATTTACTTTTTCAAAGCCAAACCATATAGCCTCGTACTGCAAGAAGTAGCAACCACTCCAAAACCAACAATGCACACACGAACCACACAAACATCAAAATAGAAGAAAGCGATAATATCACTAAAGTTTAGGGTGAAAAACGGTTGTCTTTGCCATAATCGCACTTGTATCATTTGACTAAATAAAATTCTAATAGCATTAAAAACTTTTATAGAAAGACATGATCGCCGAACATCCTTCTTCCTCTCCTTTCTCTTTCATACTCAAGTCTGGCCCCATTAATTCTAACCACCATCACGGCACCACCTCAACACCACCACCATTCTATGCACACACTCGTATACACAAATCTACACGTGCAAACTTAGACATAGACACGTGGACACCGAAACCTGTGTTTGGACAGCGCACGAGCACAAACGCACACACAATTCGTTTCCACTATCCATGATATATTATTGTTATTAACAAAAAAAATTGCACAACCATGAAAACAAAATGCACAGTTCAACATAGCTGGTGAGAAGTTGGACAACTGCTGTCATCTTTTTGGTCAGATTCAAAAGTGGGGTAGCAGACTGGGGTTTTATTTTCTCCTCAGTTATTTAGCATTTGAATAGATAAAAAGAGGTGTACAAGTTTGACCGGAAAGTACTCCTGCTTTACCAAAAAAACATAAAAAAATGGCTATGGAACTCCATGTACAAGCAATGAGTACATTCGTAAAGCAAAAGAAGTCAACAAAGTTTTAACCACAAAGAAAATCCAGCAAAATGTAGACAGCAATTACATCAGTTGCTATCAACTACAAAATATATTAGAGTTTCAGCACAATACGATTTCAGTGGATGATGCTAGCCACTTCTGTACTAGGTGTCACACAGAAGGACTGAAAGCTAGGTTCAAATTGATTACATCCACAATTGAAGTCTGAAGACGAAGCTTGGATGGACACAATGCTACCGAGATACAAAACATCATGCGTCCCCACCCACGCGTTGAATACTTCAAATTTAAGCATGTATCTCCTCTACGTACGTAGCACACTGCATATAACCTTTATGTCAAAGTACTCACTTTCCAAAACCAATCCACGGAAGCCTCTTAGTGCAAGAATACTCAAATAAAAGCAGTCATATTAAAAGTTTTCATAAACATGCCACCACTCTATTAAAGAGTAGCAAACCCTCCAAAATCAACTATGAACATGCAAATAAAGCTTATTACAAGAGATATAAAATTATATTTTTCATCCAAACACACAAACCACACACATCTCTAAGATCCGAAAAAGGTTTTAAGCAAAATCTTTAAAATACACTAAAAACAGAGAATGATAACGTTCACGTTAAAAAAAAATCTTTTTATCATCATTTTAAACACGAAAAAAATAATAAAAAATGTTAAAAACGCAGAGTGAATCTCACCCATTACACCATTAAGTAGGGCCTCACTCCGCTGGATTGGAAATTTGGAACCTCAAAGAACATACTAAACACTGACCGACCCCACAATGTGGAACACACGTGGCGTAAACTGAGTGGCTTACATGGCATCTTGCCACTTGCAACCGTCCACCCGACCCTGCAGTTCCCATTAAAATGCCCCTTTCCCCGGGCAACCGTCCACCTCCGCCTTCGGCTGATATCGTTTTCCTTCCCCCTGTTGCCGGAGAAAATGAAGAAGACGATCGATTTGATCGCCGTGGAAGGCGGAGAAATCCGGTCCTCCACCATCCGGTTCCTCGGCCTGCTCAAGCAACCCGGCTCCGATCCCAGCTCGCTCGAGCTCGACGAGAGCGACGTCGTCTGGTCGTCCGACTTCGCAGACCCGCTCTCCCGCTCTCCTCCCACCGCGCCCAGCTCCCCCACCGCTCCCCGCCCCCGCCTCCGCCAGTTCCTCCGGGAAAACTCGGGGCTCTCCGCCGCGTTGGCCGACGACCGCCACCCCGCGGTCCACCGGAAGCAGAATCTGGCGGCGGCGCGGATGGTTCCGCCGGTGGCGCAGCTGCGGTCCGAGAGCGGGGGGTTCCACCAGTCGGCTCCGGTAAACGTTCCGATTTGGCCGAAGAGAGTGGGGAGATATGGTAATTTTGGGGGTTTTGACGAGGTGGAAGATGAGGCGGAGGAGGAGGAGCAGGAGGAGATGGTGCCGCCCCACGAGATTGTGGCGAGATCGCACGTGACGTTCTCGGTGTTCGAAGGCGTCGGCCGGACGCTCAAAGGGAGGGATTTGTGCCGCGTTCGCAACGCCGTGTTCCAGAGGACAGGTTTTATCGATTGAAAGCCTCCTCCTTGCTGTTATATTCCTACTCTAGTTTTAGATTTTGGAAATAAGTTAGCTGGTCTGATTGATTCTTGCTGCAATTACAAATTTTGATAAACAACGTTGTATCAATTTTGATATTTTATGAGATAATCCGGACTTGTAAGGAATGGACAAATAATTAGATTGAAGCGGGCAGGCATACGCCTCATAAGTAGTTGTGGAAATGTTACAATCCATTGTAGAATTTGTCTGGTGAATTTTTCCTGAAGCATGTAGCCACTCATAACTGTGAGAGAGCTCATTAATCATCATCCAAATTGCTAAACAGTATCCCCGGCGATGAGTATAATACCTTTACTGTTCATACCTTACCAGTTTGGTTTGCTCATTTGTAGAGTAGTTTATTTAGGATCAGTTCTTCGAAAGTTCTTCGAATTGAAAGGTGTTCAATAGTTGCAACTTTGCTGTGTTGTTTGGAATCCTTGGTATTTGCTTTTCTCTACGGTGGAATCTGGTGTTGTGATTTGTCATCTTCAACCTTTTCTTCGAGCTGATGGCAACAGATGACCATGGAAAGGTACTTGAAATATATCTATCGATGGTATTTCACATTACTTGTAGTGCTTATTGTTCCTGATCTCCTTTGAGGTCGCTAATCAAGTATTCAGATTTTCACCAACGGCTGTAACACTCGCCCAAGGGGGTAGGTCTATGGCTGATCATGGAATTGAATTGTTCCCCATTTCAATAGGAATGCTCAATTGGAGGGGCTGTATCTTTAATGCTTCTTGGAGAGTTAGCTGGTAGCGGAAAGATTGGTTACAATAAAGTGAAGCATTATGTTGCAAGTATACATGGGCACAATAATTTGCCAGATGTATGTTGACTATTCTAGACAAAAAGACGGGAGTGGTTCCCTTATCACATGTATCCATTTTGAAGAAATGCATGAATGTGGTGTAGAATAATGCAGCCTAACCATTAGGGCATTCTCTGCTAGGCTACATCCTTCTGCTCGGGATATGCCAGAGCTTATTCATCTTTGCCACGGTACTCGACTAAATAAGTAACAAACTCCGGTTCAGAGTGAACAATTATGTAACGCATGGGTGGTTTGAACGAGATAAAACTCTATGCAGCAGCTAGACCACTTTTTTGCTGTACTTATGACCGCATTTTGCATCAAGAACTTGGTCTCTCGAGTTCTCATCCTTCAAGTAGCCAAAGAAGTCTAGTAGCTCTCAATTTAAGGTGACATTCTGCCCCTTATATCTCCTCTTTTTGCAAGTCAGCCACAGGCCGTGATGCTTTTTGCTACAAGAACCGACGAGACACTGTTTGGTTTTGATTGCTAAACTCTTGTGGCCATCTAACCGAGGAAAGGTGCCAATTAGTTTCTGTATTGTTACCTTAAATGGCTGAAGCAATAGCTCAGAGGTAGGATTGACTGAGGTGGCTTTTATGCGGAAGCAGGCGACCTGCTCCAATTTGAGCCAGACGAAAGCGGAATTAAACCTGCCTGTGTATTTTGTATTTTACAAGTGAGTTTTCCTTTGTGAGGTTGCACAAGAGGTAGTCAGTTGTACATCCATGTGGTCCATGACACTGATTGAAGAGAGTTTCTGTGACAGCGAAACATAAACTGCTTTGAGTGATTGTTTTTGAACTTTTTTCGTCACGTTTCTTTTGTGAACACGAAAAGATGAGGGTTCTGTGTCTTTGTGGTCAGATACCCAGCATCTGTACTAGATCTCAGGCATTGAATAATTTTTGGTGGGGGACTGAGTCTTGATTCATATCTTGCCATTATCGTCACGCACATGCATTTAAATATTCTAGATTCTAGAGGAAGAAAGTAATCAGGAGAGGGAGAGGGAGTTTCAATGTATATGTCTTGGGTCTCTTCTTTTGTAGTATGTTTTTATATAGTATCAGAGCTGATCGATTCAGGTTCTCGCTGACAGTTCAAAACTTATTCATCAACTACAAAAATAACATGTGAGGAGATGTGTTAAGAGATATAAATCTCACATCAAATATATAAAACTAATAATTCAATAATAAGACTTGCAGGCAGAGGCAAAGCCAGTGGGTGGCATCGATGGCGGGTGGCCATCTAGTGGGTGGCATCGATGGGTGGGTGGCCATCTACTGCTCCAACATTTTTTTCTATTCATATAATATATTTACTTCATAATGACGAAAGGGTCGTCTTAAAAATTTTAAAAATGATTGAAGGAGATGTCTTTTTAGTAATTTTACATGTTAAAGTGCCTAAATATTCTAGAGATTGTTAAAAAAATTTCCCTTTGATCATTTTCAATGCTAAAGTTACGCCCAAAAAAAAAAAAGGTAAAAAACGCATAGCAACAGAAAGATACCGCACATCTTACCTTTTTTTTTTCCTTCCTCTCCCCTCTTCGGCAGCCGCCGGAGATGATTTTTTTGACAATTTCTTCTTTATATATTCAATGCCCATTTTAAGAATGATTCCTGGCTCTGCCAATGCTTGTAGACCTCTCCCTTCATTGCTACTTAATTTTGGGTTGGATACTCTTACAATCGTGTATTGAAAAAGAAAAAAGGCAATTAAGAAACGTGTCTTTCGGATGTTTATTTTATGAAGCATATTTGATTAGTTACTATATAACATAGTTTCTAAACAAACCACTTGAGGTGTGTGATCTTTGTCCTGTAATTAGTTAGTACGTGGTAACAAGAAAAAATGTAAAATCTATTCAAAAGAAAGCTGCAGCATTGCATTATGGGTAGTGAATGAGTATGAAATTGCGTTACAGGAATCAAGTACAGAAATTGCTCATGACAGTCCATAAAGCAAACGACGTGGATTAGGTGTTATACAACACGATTGCAACAGCAGTACACTGCTAAAATGTTTCTAAGTCGTGATTAAGTTGATATGAGGCCAGGGTCGCTATACAACACACTTTCAACCTAATAAAAGGACACTCATCTGTTCAACAAGGCTTTACTAGCCAAAACCAGTTGGAGGATCACGACTTGTTATCCAGAGTCCTTCTTGGTAAATACTACATCTGCTCTAACTTCGACAATTGCCCTGGCAAAAATAATTTCTCTTGAGGATGGCGAAGCATTTTGACAGGCAAGAAAGCTTTGTCGCTCGGATTAAGATGGCAAGTCGGAACCGGGTCGCAAATTTCAGTAAGGCACGACCATTGGATACCAAATAACACCGGAAGCCTGGCTAAGTATGTGAATAATAACCTTAACTTAGCACACTTCCCCACAAGTCTGTGACCTCATTACCCAAAATACCTTCAGCTAATTATATCGTTATTCCCCCCGGATCTCATAAACAAAATACTAGCCATCCACATTTCCGCCCATTCTCTAGCGGACCAACAAGTTTGGAAAGCATCTCTATCAAACACCTATTCAGTAGCCTCTGCCTACAAACTCCTATATTCCCACAGAGTGAAGGAGTGGTTAGGTACGAGAAGACAATTTTCTCCCTCGGCTGTAGATAAGTCCTCATGGACGAAACTTTGGTCACTCCCCTTACCTCCTAAAATTATTTACCTGATCTGGTAAGTCTTTCGGGATCGGTTGCCACTTTTTTCTCTTAACATGATAGATTCCCCTTTGTCACTTGCAACTGGAGAGCCTAGATCATCTCTTTCTCCATTGTTCCTATGTTCGCCCTATCTTGTTTGTTGGACCGTTAGGCATAAATACGGACTTCATACGATCCCCCTTTTGTGAATGACTAATTGCTTGGGTCAAAAACACTCGAATCTCAGGCATGCAAATCATTGGTAATATCGGGATTGTCCTTGCGGTATGGTTTATCTGGTCAATAAGAATCGGACTGTATTTCAACGATGCCCTTTTCAACCAATGGAAACAATACATCAAATCTATCACCTAGCCAACCTTATTCTTCCCCCCACCCCACCCCACCCCACCCAAACTTAAACAACGGAATTGTACACACTCTGTCCCAAACAACGTAAAAAATAGCCCAACTCTTCCGCCAATAATTACAAATAATCTCCAACACTGTACACTACAAACTAGTGTCTATATTTCCTTCAACCTTGCAATCTATTATAACAGGGTTAATCTGAGAACCGGGATAGGTTATTCTTGTACCAATAAAGATGGCATCAAACGTGATTCAGTAGCATTATCAGCACGAGCGTCTGATCATCATTCAGCTCTTACAAAAGGACTTTAACTATCGACCAAATGGGCTTATGAACATAATTTACTACATATCAAATTATTCACTGACTCTGCATTTCTAATCTCACAGATGTTGAATACTGAAGCTATCATGGACAAGGTGGGACTTCCTTTATATGACTTTTGCTATATAGCTACTAATTTTCACTAATATATAGTATGGACAGGGACGCGCCAGGCGCATTTGGTGAGGCGAGACCTCTAGCAACTTATGCTTGTCAAACCCGGATTGATGTGTATTAATACTGGCTCCGTGACGTTTTGTTGCAACAGGATCTATGCCCCCCAAATCTTACTTCCTTTCGACAATATGGCACTTTTGTTCTTGTTGTTTAGATTAAATCTACTCTTGCAAAATCATGGCATATCATGATATTCAAAATTCCTGGGTAACATCGCTATACCAGCATTCTTATGTATGCTATACTCCTATTTATCAAAGAATAAGTCGCCCTTAGGTTGATTTCTCGGCGCTCCTGTAGTTTGTCACACCTCTAAAGCGAGAAGAGAGATCCTCTTTGTACCATGTATATGTTACTGAATCTCAGTAGAAGGAAGTGGTAGCGGGCGACTTGATTTGAAAGAATAGCATTATGAGATTATGGCATTTTCAGATTAAAAAGTAAATCCCTCTGTTGAGTTTTGTTGAATGAGGATTTGATGGACTAATTGCTAACTTCGGAGGACTGTGATTCTACTTCTATGTTTTTCGAGAATGATGTCTTACAATAGTAGTACCGTTTTTGGTCTGCACACTGTTATGTTTTGGTTCGTTTGGAGCTAGGGTTCCAAGAGAGCGTTTGAAATTGGGGTGCACTGTAATTAGCACACAAATCAACCACTAAGTTCATCAAAGAAAGTGTATCTCCTGAGCTTCATACATCTCTCTTGTGTAGGTCAGAAAATTACAATTGCAACAGTGCTTTTATCAGATTAAATTTGACTTAGTCTAGATGATGGCGATCGCCACACCTAGACTGAAACAAATCCATGCGTACCACGCTTACATGAATTTCCATGTCTCTCTTTGTTTGGAGGGTAATTGACCAACATTTTTATGTTGAAGATGTTGAGAATGGCTCAGCTGAAGCAATGGCCTCACGGATCCTTTGCAGGAAGTGTAGTGGGAGAGCTCTAGCAAAATCCTTGTGGTGGCCGCTTGTGGTGGGGTTCCTTCTAATGGTAAGTCCAATGCTATATGTGGTAGGACCTTGACTGTTCTACAATGGCAAATTTTGGGCAATTCACACTAGTACAAGTCTGCTTCGACCTCTTCTTTTGTACAGCTTCAATTCTGGACCTTGGCTTTGCTGTAACTTACTCGAAGCTCGCTTCACTTGTGTGCTTGCTCGGTTAGAGGTTCTTCCAAGAATGGCTTGCGATGACTTGAACCATGTTCAAGCACTCAGGTGGTTCATTTCTCGAGTTTAAAATGCCACACCAATATTAAGTTGAATCATCCGGACTTCAAAAAGATTCTGGTGTCATCGAAACTCTGTCAGCAAAATGTAGTAATATTTGTTTACATCTCTGACCACTCTTTTACATCACTTTTGAGCTCATGCGATTCAACCTGTACAACTCTACTTTGGTACATTTGCGTATATATTAAGCTGAATTATTATCTTCTCCATAAGATATAGTGCCTCTATGATCTAAATACTTGCTCAAAACTACCTGTCAAGGACGTTTAGTATCTATCTATACTAGGATCAGATACCATTCTTCATTTCTTTTCTACCCCTCTCCAGCATCTTACTTTCAAGAGTTTTGAGTAGGCAAGAAGCTCATGCAGATTGGAGGGTTGATCTTAGCTAAAGCAAGGATTGATGAAGGGAGAATCCACAGCCCATCTCCGCAAATCAGTCCTGATGCAACAGCGGGGACCATCAGACGAGCCCTATTTCCGTTGAGCTTATGCCACACAAACACAATCAAACTCCCGACACACATGTCAATGGCAAAGTACGCGCCAACAAGAAAAGGTACAGCCATCGCCATCGGAAGTGGTATCCATTTCCCAATTTTGGTTGGAGTAATGTCTCTCAGCAAGTTGGCCCCTATGGCAAAGGCAAAAAACCCATAACAGAGCTGCAAGCAGTGCCGGGGCAAGGCAGAGAAGCCTTCAACACCTAGAATTGCCATGTTTCTGTATATTATTGCATAAGGAGCTTTGTATTCCCCATCCGGGTTACCAACATCAAAAGCCTTGTAGAAGAGGAAAAATGTAAGAGGTGCTACCACGCACCCTATGGCCGTCCCAATGGCTTGGCTGAGAAGCATTGAGCGGGGGGAAGTAAGTGTGAGATGACCCGTCTTGAAATCGTGCATTAGGTCCGAGGATATGGATACTATAGATTTTATCAGACCACATCCAATTAGTCCTGCAACTACACCATTTTCTTTTCCACTTAGAGCGGCAAGCACAAAGAGGGCCACTTTCCCGTAGTTATAGGCCATGTTCATGTCGGTTAGACCAGCACCGTAGGCATTGCAGAAGCTAAGGGAGGGCGCTAGAAGGTAGGCGACGAGAACATAGTACCACTTCAGCTCGGGAAACATGAGAGGGATAATGATGATTGAGAATATGGAAAAGGCCATGTACCCAGTAAATGCTACCCACAAAGGAATGCTCTCCCTTATGAACACTTCGTTTCGTTGAAGATTATCTAGGGGTTGATTCTCATCATGTGAGGCTGCAAGAAGGAAATCAGTGGAATGAAATCTTAAGACTTGGAACTTGTGAGTATAACGTCTGACCCTCTCAAATTCAGGGGCATTTTCTGCACTTTTTCACCCAGGGAAGTGTGTGGGCGTGGGGTTGACCGCGCACATTTGTGTGTGTTGGGGGGGGGGGGGGGGGGGGTGCTGTAAATTTGTTAACTTACATATTTTGGGGTTCTTCATTCTCATGGCGGCATACATGCTTCTACAAGTGAAATAAAGTATTCTTATAAAATTATAGAGACCGTCTCCAAGGATGAGAGCAATAGAAATGAATACCTGCACGCACACTAGCACATGATTAGACTGTTTCCTCCTATAATTGAATTCGAGGCCAGGATCTAAATCATACCTTGTACCCATTTACACTCTTCATGCTGCTTTCTGGTAAAGTCGTGGGAAACCAATCTCCTTTGCGTTCACCTATCAGTGGCCACATCATTCCCCAAGAGAGCACAGCTCCAAATAGCAAAGACAAGTTTACAAGATGGGAACAGATCATCCCTGCTCCGACATAGGTCATGCTGAAATCGAAGTAAAACCTACACGCAATGACCGGTATCAGTACTATAACCCCAAGGATTGCTGTCAACAAGAGTGAAAAGTTTAAATAGTGTCAAGTATGTACGACTCTTTCCAAGCTTGCAACCCAAATGTAGGGAAGTGGGCAAAGCCGCATTGCTCTCCAGCAGAATAGAACCACTGAAAGCAAGCCCACAGGAAACTGATTGAGAAGACTTTCAGAAAACCATGAACCTGCTTCCTGGAAAAATGATTAGGACATGTGTAAGTCCTCCTATACTTGAATTTTAAACTGTTTGAAACTGATGAAGCAGGAGTTTATAATATTGGATGCTTACTTGGCCATCTTGTCTCCCTTTGGAGTATGAAACCCATTGATGAGAACTGCAGTAGCAGTTCCACTTGGATAAGTCAATTTGTAATCTATTATCATGATCTGCAGGCAACCAAAAGATGCAATGGTGCATGAAAGAGGAAAGCAGTCCAAGCTGCCTAATTGCGATACTGATCTTTTTTTGTAAAGTTAGTAGTTGTAATTTGATGAAGTTGCAGGACTTCAGAAACTCATGAAAACCTATTACCAACCAGCAAAACAATCCTTTAAAGTTGCTATACAATTAGGCAAGAACAAAGCAGGTATGACCTACCTTTCTGAGAGGGACCAAGGCCAACAAGCCAACAAAACTAACAACAAAGAGGAAACCAGTCATCCAACCAAGCCCAGGTTCCTTGTAGCTCCCTGGTGAATTTCCCTGCGTGTCAACCCCTGCCTGCTCGTATGTCTTCTTGTTTAGTCCCAACAGATAAGAGCCAAAACCACCTAGAATACCACAATCAACGAAGGTAAGTACATGAATCAAAGCTAGATACACATGTATTCGAGTCCACTGCTTGAGATTTCCATATCTATCAAAAACACATTTGTGGCCGCTCACGTTACCATAATGGCCAGTCAAATTATTCGGCTTTCATGTATCAGCTAATTTCAGCTTCCTCTACTTCAGTAGCGAAACAGCCTAGCCTTGAAAGCGCACAATTGGACTGTCCATTCCAGATGTGAGGCCACAAATGCATTAAGAGATTGAGGGTTAGAAATGGATCAGGCTGTGCAAGTTGCCAAAGGGCATGATTTGGCATAGCCTCCAACCTCCAACAGCAATGCTATAACAAGCAACTGCACACGTCTGAACAATTGTATTCTCCTGCCGAGTGAAGGGTGTTGAAACAAATCCAGCCTTCTGAATCAGCTTTGTCCATGTCCGGATGAACACAAAGGCAAGGAGAGCAGCTGAAACATTGAGATTAGGGACAAGACCAGTAGTCAGGTTCAGCTTCATTACAATCACACTGTAAATAACTCCAATCACTAGGCTAGCGACGATCCCCCGGATCGTGATGTGTTTCGTCCATGGAGGAATCCTCTTTACATCCTCTGGCTCGTCTCGCTCCTCTTCCATGTCCTCTCTCTCAACCTCTTTCACTTCCTCCATTTCCATATTCCCCATTTCGAGTCTTCAATCCTGCCTAATGCAATCATCAAAGCACCTCTTTAGAACTCAGAGACAATCAGTTCAGAGAAATGACACACAAACAACGAATTGGAAGAAGCAAAGACAGCAAACAGAGTCCTTTCAATCTCCAGGCCCCCATTTGAATGGTTCAAGTTTTCAATCTTGTCCAGTTCAATCACCAAACAACATCTGTGGGAGCAGTTAAACTAAACAACAAAGGTGCAGAGGATGTAAACAAAGTGTTCTCACCTGTGTAACTGTCCTCTACAGCATAGGCAGATCAAGCTTCAAACTAGCTCTTTGTATTCCAGAGCTTATATCAGATTTCACACCAAATCAACAAATCCCAAATGGGTGTTTGTCACCTCAAATCTGGTCAACGAATTCACCGCCAATGCCAGATACGTCTCTGCCTTAAGCTGTATGCCACAGCCAAAAGATTGGGTTATTCCCTTTCCATTACACAAGTATATATACCACACTGAAATCTTGGAGTGCAGCCAATCTCCAGAAGGTTCAATAAATCACCACAAAAGGCCGTACTACATCAAGAAAACGCTTACCAACCAATTACCTGTACTTCCCAAGTTTTTGTAGCACACACTAATCGGGTGTTGTAGTACAAAGCACCCTCCAACAGGGATTTGATGTGTGAAACAGATGGTGGGCTAGAAATGCTTTGCCTTTGCGTTGACTCACACCTCTCAACCTTCTCTCTCTAGGAATATAGCAACTACATACAAAGACTCAGAGAGAGAGAGCTCGAAGGTGGATGTAACGGAAGTAATCTTGATTAGATGCAATCTATCGGGCGCGTGGTCTCATCACGCTGCCATTCTCATATTGATGACAGCGATAGAGAGAGCGACTCTCTATTAGAAAATTTTGGGGAGTATTGTGACCATTAATTGCGTTATAAATTACTAGCGACATTCTTATAATTATTTTTGACAATAATTTTTAGTTATATTGTTTTACATTACTGGTTAGAAGACCATTAAATATATATGTCAATCGCTTTATCATTGCTCCTTCCTTCTTAAATTATATAATTGGATTTCATTTGAACAAATTTATTTTAGAATACGAGTCATATGTCATGAATTTTTCATTTTACCCAAGAGAAAGAAATAGAAGGAGTAATAAGGTTGGTGTAGAAAGGAAAAAAATAAGTTGATGAAAGATTAAATATAGAAAGAAAAAAAATATAAAAAAGTAAATATTTACAGAATATTTATTAATTTAAAAAATGATCGATATTTTAAGATAATTAATTTAAAAAATATATAATGATGACTATAGAGAGGGCTGAGAGGATACAAATTTTTTGCATTATTGCTTACTATTTTGGTCCTCAAAGTTAGCAAAAACAAAAGAGAATCTTAATGCATCAGTCCTGTGGGCATTCAACGGACCAAAAAGGAGGTGTGGTACCACGTAAGATCACTAGGATTCCTGCGTGCGATCTACGTTCTTTACAAAGACGTAGGCTCTGTTTGACAGAGCTTTTTTTTTGTCTTCAATTTTTAAAGAGCAATTTTTAAAGAGCAGCTTAATTTTATTTTTTTTACAAAAACAAGTGGGTGTTTGATAACCCTTCTTTTTTTTAGTTTTTTTTTTGGTGTTTGGTAACCCTTTTTATTTTGACTTTTTTTTTTGAGGTGGTTTGCGGCGGCGATGGTGGGGTGTAGCGGTGGTCGATGGTGGTGGTGGCCGGCGGTGGTGGCCGGAGGTGGCTGCTGCCCGGCGGTGGCTGCCGGTGGCCGGAGGTGGTGGATGCCGGCGGTGGTGGTTGCCGGCGGACGACGGTGGCTGCCGGAGGTGGCTGTCGGGCTGCGGTAGCTGCCGGCGGTGGTGGCCAGAGGTGGCTGCCGCTCGGTGGTGGTTGCCGGCGGCCGGAGGTGGCTGTCGGGCGGCGGTGGTGGCCACCGCCCACCGCCGTCCGGTGGTGGCTGCCGGAGGCCAGAGGTGGCTGTCGGTGGCTACCGGGCGGCGGTGGGTGGTGGCTACCGGCGGTGGGTGAGTTGTGATGGAGGTCTAAAAAAATTAAAGTGAAAACGAAAAGAGTTTTTTCCTCTTTTTTACTCTACAATTTAAAAAGCCACTTTTTAAATTGAAAAAAAAAGTGGTACCAAACACTCCAATTTTTTTCAATTTTCAAAACTAATAAAAAAAAAAGCAAAAAAAAACCCTGTCAAACGGCCCCGTAGACTGCAGATTCCTTTTTACTTGTTATGATTATTAGAGCACGCATGACTGATTTGCCTAATCTTAGTTAGAGGTTATATCGTTCATAAACAAAGTAGGCAAGAATTATGATCATTATGTACAGCGACATTAAGGGTTATTAAATATAGTTAACGATCTTTCTGGTAATATTTTGGACGTTAATTTTTAACGATACTTTGTTAGTATTATTAATCGGAAGTTATTAAAAATATTTAATGACATTAATTATTATTACACAGAAGGTTGTATTTATCTTCTTATGATATGGATAAAGGTCAAAATTTTTCCAAATAAATTTAAGTTAGAGAGGACACTACATTTGTGGAAAATAACTCCATTGTGTTCCTGCCTTTTTAAGGGATGTTTCTAATATTTTTGCTAATAAATGATCAATCGTAAATTGCAAAAATATTTGCTACGAGTGCAGCATAATGCTAAGCAAGTCTAAACTGCTGCTCCCTTATTGGGAAAGTGCTCTGAATATGGTATGAGTTTGACCCACCATTAAACTTATGTTGCTATACAATTTGTATTATGTTTTACCATCATAATCTAAAAGATTCTATTGAATTGTTTTACAGTTAATTGACTAAATATACTCTAACATATGGCACGTTTATGAATTGATATGTCAACCTACCAAAACATCATTTTTATATATCAATCTATGGCGTGTACCGTAAATGTTAACCTCATGTCCCACGTAACGATAAACTTAGGGTTTGCGTAATTATACCCAAACTATTGAGCTCAAAATAGTCAAATTGCAGGGAGAAAAATACCTATGGTTTGCATCATTATACCCAAACTATTGAGCTCCAAATGGTCAAATGGCAGGGGATGTGTTTTGGAGAAAAATATCTAGGGTTTGCATCATTATACCCAAACTACTGAGCGCAAAATTGTGAAATAGCAGGGGATGTGTCTTAGGAAAAAAAATAGCAGTCAATCTATTTTATGTCGTGTGTGGCCAGGGAAGAAGGTGGTCGACAGAGAAGGGGTTGATGGCCTAGAAACTTGGGTGTGTGATTGGTGTGTCCTAAAGGGTGGGTTTGGTGGTGGGATGGGGGTGGATCAACAAAGTGTGTCTGCGAGTGGCAGGGGAAGGGGCAATCACTGAGGGAAGGGGCGATGGGTGGGGAACATGGTGGGTGATGGGGCTGTGTTTGTTTATGAGTGCAAGGTGGGTGTGGAAGTTGGGTTGGGAGGGGGGGGATCAACAATGTGTTTGTTTGTGTATGCATACCCAATAAAAGGGGGCGATAGCTGAGGAAAGGGCAAGGGCAGGAACATGGTGGCTGATGGGGTTGCGTAGACCTGGCAAACGGGTATATCCGCCGGATTCGGGTAAAATCCGGCCGGGTCCGGGTAAAAACGGGTCGGTTATATTTTACCCGATTTTTCCCGGGTAGACTTTTTCAGAATCCGTACCCTACCCTTGCGGGTAGGGTATTACCCGCGGGTAAAATACCAATTTTTAATTAATTTTATTTTTAATTAAACAAATTCGAATTACATTATTTTGCCATATTTTACGGCCAAATCATTATTCAATGTTTCTGATTCTTCTTCTCCATCAAAATTCATTACACAAAAATATGCAAATCTTGCACCCAATGCAAATCTACGCGACTACCATCAAGATCCACCGAAGGTCACAAGTCGCAACATAATCCACCATTCATACATCTACAGATCTACTGAAAGTAGAACAAAATAATTAACAAATACATGCAAATTACAAAATGATGTAACTAGAAAGATGTGCATCGGCGGTAGTAGATCTGCGGTGGAAGTGGCCGGCGGTAGTAGATCTGCGGTAGAAGTGGCCGGCGATAGTAGATCTGTGGAGGTGCGATTGTGGTCTTAAGGGGAAGACGGCGGCGGAGGCACGAAGATGCAGTAGAAGTGGCCGGCGGTAGTAGATTTGCAGTGGAAGTGACTGATCTGCGGAGGTGCACTGATGGCGGTAGGAGATCTGCAGACATGCGATTGTGGTCTAAGGGGAAAGAGACGGCGCCGGAGGCACGGATCTGCGACGGACCGTGGAAAGAGATGGCGGCAAAGGCGCGGATCTGCGATCTTGGAGATGATGACTGGTGATCATCGTGGGGTGTGGTCTGAGAGAGTGAGAGAGAGCAAGAGAGAGACAGAGAAAGAGAACTTGGCGGCTAGAGAGAAAAAGACTGAAGTGAGAATGAAACCCTAAATGGCTAAATTCATTTATATAGCAGAAAATCCGGGTAAATCCGGATTACCAGCACCCGATCCGAACCGACCCGAAAATTACGGATCGGTTCGGGTACGGGTCTAATTTCAACGGGTCTTCTATATACGTACCCGTACCCGGCTTTTTTGAGCGGGTATGGGTAGACCCGCGGGTCCGGACAATATTTTGCCAGGTCTAGGGTTGCGTTTGTGTGTGAGTGCAAAGTGGGTGTCGTGGTAGGTTCGGGAGAGGAGGGGGTATCGATTGTGTGTGTGTGGCCGGGAAGGGGCAGTCGCCAAGGAAGAGCCGGTGGCTGAGGAATTCGGTAGGTGATAGGTGTAATATATATGTGTGTGGGCGTGTGTCGGATGGGCGTGGTGGTGGGTTTAGGCAGGGGCGGACCTAACGTTGTGACAAGGGGGGGCTGAAGCACCCCCTGACTTTTGGGCGAAAAAAAAAATCTTTTGGGAATCGCATCGCAACTCTACCCGTTCCCCGAGAGACGCACACTCGAAAGTCACCCTTCTCTCTCTCTCTCTATATATATATATATATATATACATATATATATATATATATATATATATATATATATATATATATATATATATATATATCTTACTGTGACCATGAGTGACCGACCGTCGGTGGACTAAGCTCAGGCAACCTGTGATGACTGACGAGGCAACTCCAACAGATCAAGATCTACCGGCAACCACCGACGCCTCGACAGCTGAGACAAGATCTGGCCCCTCACTCCGCTCTTCGACTGCTACTCCGAGGATTCGACCAGATCTGGTCCCTCATCCCTTGCCGGCGATGACTGACGAGGTTCCCTGCCTCCCTGCCGGCGACGACTAACAAGGCGGCTTTGACAGATCAAGATCTGTCGGCGACCACCGACGCCTCGACGGCGAAGACGAGATCTGGCCCCTACTCCGCTCTTCGACCGCTACTCTTAGGATTCGACAGATCTGGTCCCTCATCCCCTGCCGGCGACGACTGAAGAGGCTTCCTGCCTCCCTGCCGACGACAACTGACGAGTGAGACGAGGCTCCCTGCATTCAGTTCAACGGTCAAAGCAGACATGCAGAGGTCCGTGAGTCAGTGTGGGTCTTTAATGTGTGTACTGTTATGTGTCATGTATGATGTATCATATTATCAGTCTATCATGTATGAGTGGGTGTGGCTCATTTATATTTTTGTCAAATCACTTATTCAGCTGGATATTATCTCATAAAATGTTCAGTTCTTGCACCAAAAAAAAATATTTGAATGTTCAGTTCAAAAAAACAAAAAAAAATATTATATCGATTCATCAAAATAAATTCAATATAATTTTTGCACCCCCGAAAAAAATTTCTGGTTCCGCCCCTGGGTTTAGGGTGTTGGGCCGCAGGGAAGGCAGTGTGTGTCGTGTGTGCTATGAGTTGTGTTGGGCCGCATGGAAGGCAGTGTGTGTGTGTGTGTGCGCGCGCTATGAGTTTGTGTGTGTGCGCGCCACTGTTTGTGGTCGGGGAAGAGGCAGTGGCCGTTTATGGGTGGGGAGGGGGGATGACTCTGTGTGTAATTGTGTTGTGTGTTTGCGTGAGAGCGCACCTTCGTGTGACTGAAAAAAGGGGCGATGGTTCTCGTCCATTGAGGCATACATGTGTCCTTGCAAAGTTATCCTCTCACATTTTGGTTTGGCTGCATTTTTATTTCCTAAAATAAGTGAACTCAACGGTATACCCCCATTGAACGGAAAAACTAATAGCGGGTACCCACCAAAAGCTTGCCACAGGTTGATACATAAAAATATTATTTTGGCCTGTTGGCATGTTAATATGCAAGTGCGCTATATGTTGAGGTATATTTATTCAATTAACCCTTATTTCACACTTTAATAGAGTCTTATCATGTTGTTAAGCAAAATATTTAAGTATATAAATTGAGATAAAAAAAGAATATTTGGTGGGGCATTACACTCCATATTTCTTTTGGACGTGGGATTCTTACTGAATTGTCCAAATGGAATGTAAAACTCTAGTTCCTCCCTAAAAATTGATAATACGTTATGATGCATTCAAAATGAAATTTTAGCTCCTTTCAAATTTTAAATAATCAAAGAGAAATATTAATAAAAATAAAACATGGCGGAACGAGAAAACACAACTGAAAGGGGCAACCAAGCACCAATTCTTTCAAATGGTAGCCCACTAGTCCGGAACTTTTACTTTCCAAACTATGGTCCTTTCGCCCGAGGTTCACGGACCTTGTCCCGTTAGAGTGGTTTCAGATGATTAATTCCGATCATTTAAGATGGTTAAATAACATGGACTGATAAAATATGAGGACAGAATATGAAGGCTTATAATGTATCTAATGGTTTTTTATGGTTAAAATCATTGATACGAATCACCTAATGTTTACTAGGTTGAAGGCTTATTCTACTCTTTAAAAAAGTTAGCTAGTCTTTGACGGATGAGTAGTAGTCATACAAATGGTGAGACTTTCTTAAAAACTAATTCTTGTACGTAAATTCTTTTGCTTATCCTACTATCAAATGTCTATCTTGACGTTGCCTCCTGAAGTTTGCTACTAAAAGTATTGGTCCTCGGTCATAATGATTAGCCGATAACCACATTTTCATGGGGCACAGCAAGAGAGAGAGATAAATGATATTAACTTTCTTCTTCATCTACACTTATTCCACCCTTTTTTGAAAAGAGATAAAAATCTTACCGATGATTGTAAAGATATCAATCGGATGACATCCTCGTTCGATAAGAAGTACAGTAAAACTAAAGACTATAGTTTTTTTTTCTTTGCAGTAAATACAAGATAAAACTAATTAAGACAGAAAATTAAAGCTAAACAGAGACAAAACAGAGGCTAAAACAAATAATTACAAAAAGCTAAAATAGATAAAAACAACCCTTTTGTACGATCAAGTCAAATGCGCTTGGTAGTTGAAAATACAAGCCGCTAAATGCAATACATTAACAATAGAGAAACTCTTCTGAAGGGTAGTACTGAGAATTATAAAAATTTAGAGGGTGTTTGAGATTGATTCTAAAACGGTCAAATCCGATTAAATTATGATAATCAAGTTTGAAGTGTTTAGTAAAAAAAATAAACTGATTAAAAATGCTTCAATGTGCTCAAAACGGATTAAATCTGCTTCAATGTGCTCAAAACTGATTAAATCCATAATTTTCATTTTATTGGATTAAGATTTAATCAGTTTTGGATAAGCAGATTTGATCAAAAGAATTGTCAAAGTATCCTTACATATAAACAGACATTAAATGCTCATTTTCAAATTGATAACACTAAATTGTAATTTTGCAACACTAAACCTACTTTAATCACTTTTTATCCAAAAGTCTTCAACAACTTTAGAGACCGTTTGAGATTGATTATGAAAATCAGATTTCAGCTTAAATCTAAATCTGAATCAGTTTTCAGAATCAGATTTAATCTACTTTAAGCAAAATCAGTTTGCTGTTTAGCAAAATTAGTTATGAACTAGCTTAAAGTTACAAAAAAGTGTTTGGATAGAAAGTGATTAAATCAGTTTTCATATGACAAAATGACCATAAAGGACAGTATATAAATAAAGTTTATAATATTCATTTAGTAAAGTAATGTTAACATGACTTTCATTTGAAAATAACTACAATATACAAAAAAATTATTGAAGAAGCTATTTTCGACCACTTACAAAAGTTATTACTTCTTATTCTGAATTAAAAATACAAACAATCTCACGTTAGTGCTTATAGTACGATAACTTTCCCAATACAAATAAAGTCCACCTTAAAAGTCACACCCAATAATTAGTTAAAAGGGTATGAAATGTCTTTTTTGTGAAAAACGTGGGGATAAGATAGTAAATTAAAAGATCAAACCTGATTATGAAAAAGTAATTATTTCATAATCCTCACTTTTCAGGATTATGAATTTGATCAGTTTTAACTTTTTTAGCCAGATTAAATCTCATAATCTCGTTTACCAAACACTCACATACCTGATTTAATCTAGATTAAATCAGGTTTGACCATCCCAAAATCAATCCCAAACACCCTCTTAATCTATTATGCTAAAAATGGATCAAAACTGATTCTAAAAACTGATTCTGATTTAATCAAAATTTATTTTTAAGAATTAATCTCAAACAATCTCTTATTGTGTTAAAAAATGTTAAATGGTATGTTTACATATATATAAGAGAAAAAAGTGGTAGGCCATAATTATCCAAATGGAGACAACACATCTGATAAAATTAGAAAGTGTCAAATATATTTTATTGATAAGATTTTAAAATATAATAGTAACGATAATATTTCTTAATCAGTGAATTTTATCACCAAAATTATTACAGCTGAGATTCCTTAACTAAATCACACTTCTTAACTAGTTAAAACCCTGTCAATGAGAAGAGAGACTTTTAGCGCAAAGTGGGGGTAATTATCACGAGATCCGACGTCGTTTCACGATTTGCTTCAGAAGGGCATTTACGTACATTGAACGGCCCCTGCCGATTCGAATACCGACCAGTCGCAAATTGCTTGACGCGAAATCCTCTCGCCAAGTCCCTCAAAACCAGTCTATTTCTTTCATGGTGTCACTTCCCCAAACCCTAATCTTGGCCATTCTTCACCAATAGAAACATTCGCTGCACACCAAATTCCCTTAATCCGTAGATGCAGGGCGGTAAAGAGACCAAGTTCTTGCAGGACTTGCTTTTGTACGCTGCCAGCGCCGCCCTCAGCTGCCTGGTCCTGTTTGCGGGCCTGAAGCAACTGGACCCCAATCGAGAGACCTCCAAGAAAGCCATCGAACATAAGAAGGAAATCGCCAAGCGCCTAGGCCGGCCCCTCATCCAAACCAACCCCTACGAGGTCCAATCCCTAATTCTCGAATTTAGATGTCTCCTTGTATTAATTGAATCATCGAGTCCATGTTTTTTTACCCAAAAAGTGTTGTCTTTGATGTTTAAATTGAAGTGCCCCCTCGTTCCATTGGATTATTTCCTTTTTTCCCTGAATTTGTAGGATAGGTTTAGTTCGTTCAAATGTTGATTTTGCTCATTATTTTTACCTAGCTTCACTTGTCAAAGTGTGCTTATTTACTCTATGGCTGTTATAGGAGTTCAATCCAATGCTTACATGTACTATAATTTACATCCTAGGATTTTGCAAAGTGTCAAAGGGGAAAATCTGATGGAATGAAGGGAGTAATAAAATCTTGTAGATGCTTTTTTTAATTATTAATTAATTTTGAATCTACGGAAGTGAATTCTCTTCTTCACCCTTGGATGTACTATGGTTTTGACAACTGTGAATACCTTCTGTATTGTTATTTTTAGTACCCGGTGTTTTTGGTAACCTAGTACTAGGGGAATTAAAATTTGATACTATGGTAATAGATAGCTCACTAGCTCGGCTATAACACTGTGCGTGGTGAGAGAATTTTCCATGTGACAAGAGAGAGATAGATGTTGTCTTTAATAAGGGAAAATTCTGTCTTTGTAGTCCTCTCATAGTAAGACAGTTAATTGCTATGCTAAGAGAATACCATGTCTACCGTCTCCTATTTTTCGTGATCACATAGCTCCTCTGTCTTAAATTAGAGTGCCTTTGGCTCTTCAGGGAATTTCTCGGTTAGAATCTGAGCTAAAAATATCCAAAGAGTAAGGTGAATGTTAAGATGTTCAAATTCAAAGCTAGCATTGCTAAAAAGTCATGGGGAGTGGGGACTCTAATTCTGAAATAAAGGGAGTATGCCATTTTTCTCAAGAAAAAATGACGTGGCTTTTTTGCGGAAATGATTTATATGCATTGTTAATATAATCAAAATTTTGCGAAGTGGAGATTAATGAACATTGTATACTAAGGGTTGAAGATCTATATAAATTTGTGTCGTAAAATGACGTGTGTTGAATGATTGACAGGATGTAATAGCCTGCGATGTCATAAATCCTGACAACATTGATGTGCAATTCAGCACCATCGGAGGATTGGAATCCATTAAGCAAGCATTATATGAGCTGGTGATCCTTCCACTGCGTAGGCCTGAGCTGTTTCGGCATGGCAAGCTACTTGGTCCCCAGAAAGGTGTCTTGTTATACGGTCCACCGGGTACTGGAAAAACTATGCTTGCCAAAGCTATTGCGAAAGAGTCGGGAGCTGTTTTCATTAACGTGAGGATATCAAATCTAATGAGCAAATGGTTTGGTGATGCGCAAAAACTTGGTAAGGGTAGATGATATTCTTGCTGTTCATTTGTATCTGGAATCCTTTTGTCATTTTTTTGTTACTTTGGAATTATGTGTTTTAACTATTAGGATGTTGATTACTTTTTTCACATGCCTTATGCAATTATGTTAATAGGTTTTGGAAATTTAATATTTTGATCATAGGTTTAGTAGCATATGCAGCATCAGACTATTGCCCTAAGAAGATTATATTGGCGATACTTCGCCCGAAAATCTTATCATGATAGAAGTTTACAAGTGTAAGATATGCTATAACAATTTGCAGAGATGTTTGCTGTAACCCAAAAACCATTGTATACCTTAAAATCATCTATTTTTAATAAGTGGAATAGTATTAGGAAAGGTTAAGTGGGTGGAGGAGGAAACATGTGTATGAAAGTGGAGAGGAATTCCAGATGAACTGTTTCCGCACTTGATTGATATTAGTTGATTAGGCAAAAGTGGAGTTGCTTCATTGGGTTATCCAAGAAAAGTCCATGTTGATCAACAACTATTTTACAAGTTGTAATGAAGACTGGTGGGAGATAAATGAGATCAGCAAAGAGAAAGGAGACACGAGTAGTTGATTAGGCAAAAGAGGAACAACAAGAAAAGTTTGTGCTAATCAACTACGATTATACAAGTTGTAATGAGGACTGATAGGATATAAATGAGATCAGCAGAGAGAAAGGAGACACGAGTAGAGGCAGAACAAGGATCTCAAGAAGAGTTTCAAGATCTAGAGGAAATAAAAAAGGGAGAGGCACAAATGATATAATTTAGAGAAGGAAAAACCAAGTGGAGGAACATTTGCGAAAGAGTATGCTTTTTGGGTTTGTTCGGTTTTGGTTGTGGGAGGGTGGGGTGGGGGGAGGTGGCGGGAGCTGGATAACATCTTTCAATTTGTATTCTTTGGTCAGTGTATCCGAATCTGTGGCAACTGGTCATCTTCATGGTTCTTAAAGAGGTTATGAAATCTTAAACGTGGTTAACACCTTTCAACTCAAAATGCTCAATACGGTATCAAGTAACTCGGTGCAAATTTTATCGTCATTGTCCCAATATTTAGTATACATAAACGAGATGAGAGTTTTATAGAGATTGTATTAGGCATGCTATACATTTCCAAGTCTCAGTAATTCTTTTCTCTTCTTTCTAGTGCCTTTTCCCGCCTTGTTTGGCTTGGTGTAATAAAAAAATTTGTTGGTTTATATATTAATTAAGTATTCTACAGGAAAAAAATATTTCTACATGTCAAGTGCTCACCTCGTAGGAAATTGCTCCCTGCACCAAACAGTTATCTACTTTATAGCAATGGTTTACTTGTTACATGGAGGAGGAAATATGTGATTCAAGTTGAATCAAGAAGTATCAGTTTGTTGATTGGGATGCATGCGGTATGAACATGGCTCTTGTGGGTGAATTTGACCATTTTGGGCTTATGGACATGATGTATGCAAGTATTTACCCCCCAGGGAAGGGAATAACAAAAAGCACATGGATGCAGTAGTTGGCCCAAAAACATAGGTGTATGATGGGTGCTTATGTAGGATTTAAATGCTGGCAAGAGATGATGAATTATTGTAAAACTTTCGTGTGGGTTTCCAATGCTTTTTTCCGATGAATTATTGTAAAACTTTCTTGTGGCTTTCCAATGCTTTTTTCCATAGAAGTATTTTGAATAAGTATTTACTAACTGTATTTTGAATATATAATCACTAACTATTAGGGAACAACATTAGGTGGAATATTCATTTGATCTGGATTTTTCTCATTTTTGCAAACTATTATGAACAGAAGTTGTAAAGGCGATGCTCATTTAGGTGGTGTGCACGCATTTCCGTTTGAATGGCATTGGAAATATGTGTATAGTCAAAAATTGGTTTCTAAATCTGAAGCAACTAGAAAACTTTTTCTACAATGAACAGTGGTTGTTTACTATATTTTGTGTGCTTAAACTTCCCTGCAGCAAACTCTATCTTGGATGAGAAATTGCTATATTTTTTTGAAGTATTGCCAAGTCGATTCTCGGCTGCCTTTGATTGAATGCTCTGTTCTTTTGGTAGTTCATCTATTTGAAAATTTTGCAGTGGCTGCTGTGTTTACCTTGGCATATAAACTCCAGCCTGCTATTATATTCATCGACGAGGTTGATAGTTTTTTGGGGCAGCGACGGACAACAGACCATGAAGCCTTAACAAATATGAAAACAGAGTTCATGGCATTATGGGATGGTTTCACGACAGACCGTAAGTTCTCTTTGAATGACATTGATATTCTACTGCATTTCTTCTCTCCTTGTGCATCCTTTTCTTATGCTTTAGCTTTTAGCTGTTTAAAGCATCGTCATTGATCCTTAAAAGGCATAAGAGCTATATGTTGTCTATCTTATCTATTTTAAGAGGCTTTCGGTTGTGACAAGTTAAACTTTTGAGCAGAAAACGCTCGGGTTATGGTACTTGCTGCCACTAATCGCCCTTCCGAGCTTGACGAAGCAATACTCCGACGTCTTCCTCAGGCATTTGAGATTGGAATACCAGATTGCAGGGAGAGGGCTGCAATACTGGAGGTGGTTTTGAAGGGTGAGAGGGTAGATGAAGACATTGACTTTGACCACATTGCTAGTTTGTGTGAGGGGTACACTGGTTCGGACCTTCTTGAGCTCTGCAAGCAAGCAGCCTATTTTCCCATCAGGGACCTGCTTAAAGATGAGAATAAGGGGAAGTCATCTGCTGTCAGTATCCATTTCACTCTTACTACTTGGCAAATTTTTGTTGTTTCTGTGCATATCATCTAGCGTGCATCTGTGTTTTCCTTTTCGTCCACAATATTCCCGCAAGCTTAAACAATGATATCATTGCAATATCCACTTAAGACATGACTATGCTAGAAGCAATGTCAACTTTTTAAGATACCTTCACACTTTTATAGATAGCTTTGAAAGATATATACATTCTTCCCTATACCATGGAAGGATCCAAAGGCTTGTATCTAGAATGGCATGGGAAGTTTTTAAGCATCGAGTACACTGTGAAGTCTTTCTTCGTCACAAACATAAAAAGGGTGTTGATCCTCACAGTTCGTGTCGAACCAGTAACTATATGGCTAAAGTTTAACTTGTTGATGTCTGTGCTATGGTCCTTTCCTCAATTTTACCCTGATTCTCTCTTTTGGAACGATGTCAAACTTGCAATTGACTAGGGTATTAGTGCTTTATGCTATGTTACATGGACTCTTCAGAATGCATGAAGTACCTGTGTCAGACACTCGACACTCGGACATGGGTATGGGATATGTGTCCGACACATCTCAAGGATATGTCATTATGAACACTATCTTATAGTGTTTCTTTTTATTTCTTTGGCTTTGAGACGAGACAAATTGTCAACTAGAATCATGCGCGGTCACATAAAACATCATTTTACCTTGGAAATAATTATTAAGTAATGCTAGATATGAATATTTTGCCGTGTCCCCGTGTCTTGTGTTTTAAAAATTAGACGAGTTCGACACTTGGACACTTATCCGACCTGGACACTTGTACCGAGTCCATGTAACATAGGCTTTCTGATCAATTTGGCCCTGCCGAAAATCTCTACAACTTACGCCTATTTGGAATTAGTGCACCGGATGATCAAGAGCAGAGATAAGAAACTTAAGCAAGTTATGACTTTTTAACTATTTTCCTTATGGGATGGGATTCCTGTCTCCTCCTTACTGTTGCACTTATCATGTCTTGTGCCTGTGGCCTAGCCCATCTCTGGTATTAACCTTTTAGCGTACGCATTACGAGGAATGGTTTATGCTATATGGCTTGTTGAAATTCTTATTTATTGCTGTATCATCTAAATTTTTAATTTTTTTTTCTGTTTCTGATTTTCATGGCATGAACTATTTCGAAGTTTCTGCTGTGCGGCCCAGCCCTGTTTTCCATAACTACTTGCTATTTTCTTGTGGTTGTATTTTCTCCATGTGATCGGATTTTTGACCATGCATCTCTCTGTTTTCATGAGATGAATTATTCTGAAGCCTGCTCTAGTTCTTCTCATTCTCGAATTCACTACCTTCTCCTTGGCCTTAAACTAGCATTACCTTTGCTTTCTAGTTTCATTGAAATCCTTGATATTGTCATTTCATGATCTCATTTTCTTGTTAGTCTGCTCTATATAAACAAAATATTGAGCTTGTTGTGTTATTTTGGCCGTAGAAAACATGACTCAGTTAAAAAATGGCCAAATCGTCTTTCGTTTCGCCTCTAGGGAAATCATTTGAGAATTCTGAACCTTATGAATTTATTTTTTGCTTGTATATTTCCAGGAGCCAAGGCCATTGTCACAGATGGATTTGGAAAAAGTTCTTGCCACAAGTAAAAAAACGGGGGTTGCTGCGAATGAATACACTAGGTTAAGCTTGCAATCACCGGGATGGTTGGGGCAAAGGGATCCAGGTGATTATCCGGTCCAAGTTGCAATTAGTGAGCTATCTAAGCTTGTGGTTTCCCAAATCTTGAATATTCAGTCAGATTCGCAAGATCCTTGAAATAGTCATTTCCTATCCACGCCAGTCGGCTGTATAACCATCCATGCCTTCAATAGCTAGATGAATATTGTAATTTTGATGAATGTACTCATAAATTGTCATTTAACCCAAATATTTAATCGTTTTACACAATTTTGAACCTTTGATCGTACTTTGATTGTTCTTTGATGAAACAGGGTGCAATCATAGTGAAAGCTAAGAAGGAATTGTCTTTTCTCCTCTGTCTGCTGTGGCCATTGTGGGCAGTGTAGTTAAATGGGTATCAAACAAGTTAAACTTATGGCTGAGACTTGCTACATGCAATCATATTTTTGCTGGTGGTGGCTTTCAATGGCCAGTCCAGCTGGTTCCTGTCCCCTATAAAAGCTCTGCAAGCTGTCTTTTAAAAGTCTGTGGCAGTGGAGGTTGGGTTTCTTGAATGTTGACTGGTACTAATCCCTTTGCTCCCTTGAAATTTTTGTTCGGATATTATGATGAAGAGGCTGGTTGAATCACGAAATTTTAAACACAAGCACTTCCAGTTAAAGCAAAATGCCGAGGGTTTGATACTTGGCTGGTAGGTGTATCTGGAAAAGGGCCTTTGTTACGGGTTGTATTCTTTGATGTTTGATCTCAAATGTTATTCATGCCCCAATAGAGCTGTGAAATTTTAATTATCTGATTCTATAACATTCACATTTTGGAACAGTGAAATATGTGTTAGGGGTAATATCTCTAAGCCAAGCGAGGGTAGGGTGTGAACATTGTCAACTGCATTGACTTGCAAATGTTGCTTGTCAGTGCAGAACTTAAAATGTTTGTAACAAACATGTCTTTCTAGTATAACACAGTATTTTGCACGTGTTTTGTCCAGACTTCTACAATTTCAATACAGGACATACCTTTCCCTTCCATTTTGATTATTTTTCACTTCCATTGATTTTTGATATATTGACTTGATTCCCATCTTCTTCCTCAAAAAGCCAGTACTTAATCCTCATGATTTTTTGTTCAGCACCCAATTTTGGATGCTTAAAACAACAAAAGGGTTGATGTTTGAGAAATTGAAGAAAGACTTAAAACACTCAAAAGCTTCCCTCTGCATTGCACTCTCCCTCCCGCCATGGCCGCGCGCACACGTGTATTTATATATGGTATTGATGACGCATTTTTTGTCGCTATTGATTAGTGTCGAATCTTGTGTCACAAAATTCCGTCGTACGTATATAACGACGTTTATTATGTTATATAGTGGATTCATATTCTTAAATGGTTAAGAAGCCAACCGTTAATTACGTTCACAACGACTTCCGATTAAAGAAACGCAAATAATATAACAAATAAAGATATATGAAAGCTTTCATTTCCACATAAATCTTGATACATCATGAAATAGACTTGAAATTTACATGAGGTAATAGAAAAATAAGAAATGAAGAGCAATGAACTAATTCACCTTGACCCCATTTTCCCTTTGGGATGATTTCTTCCCCTTCTATCTTTCCTTCCCTCTTTTTTTCTTTCTTTTTCCTTTGTGCCGCAAGTCAGCCTTTTCTTCTCCTTTTTTTTTTCTTGGCTGCCGAGTGGCCTTTGGTTGCCTTTCTTTTCTTTTTGTTTCACTTCCCCCCTTTCTGCCGAAACTTATCTCTACTTTTATAATAAAAACAAAGTTCAATTTGTGTAGGACTTTAACACCTAAAAGATAGACCTTCACGTGATCATTTCCCTTCCTACTTGATCATATATTCCTTAATGACCAAGCTGCATTATTTATTCCAGTCTAATAAGACTACTTCTGAAGATTTACACGGGCTCATGGTTCAAATGATTTCTAAATGTATGGCCCATTGTTCAATCTAAACCAGTGGCCCATCAAGGCCTTCATGTGAGATGGACTCATTAAACAAGCCAATCTGAAATTTATTGGGCTTGTTAAATGGAAGACGTCTTTATTCTATCTCTTTTTTTTGCTTATATTCCATTTCCTCTTTTCTTCTTCTTTTTTTTGGTCAAAATTTCGCTGCCAACAGATATACATATTGATTTGTTTCTGTGTTCAATTTACATACTGATCAACACACACCCGCTCTGTGTGTGTGCGCTCAAATGCATTTTTTTAGCAGATTTAGATGAGATGAAGAATCGCGATGGTGGTTGGCATAGTTGGTGATGGACCTTGGGCAAATCAAGTCGATATGAAGCTTTATAGCACGGTTGTGAGTTTTGAGATGAAAGAAAAGAAGAGAAGGGAAGAGAAGATAATTTTTCTTCCTTTTATTTGTGAGTTTAAGAGAGAAAAGAAAGCATTAATCATTTTCTTTGTTTGTGAGTTCAGCAAAAAAGAAAATAAAAGAAAAGACATCTGATTACGTACATACCCCTAAACTATATTCTTATAATTCTAACAAAGATTATGATGTATGATCATAAAAAAAATATAAGTTTGACGGGAAAAATTCATCATGAAATCATACAAAAGTTTATATCATATTAAAATAATAGCCTTACATTACTGGTTATTGTCACTGTAGAAAAAATAAAAACTAGCCATAAGTTGACTACAAACATCTCAAGATCTAGAACTTAATTAATGTCGTGCCAAAACCAAAACAATTAGTCATGAGTCAACTTTAACATCTAAAACGATCATATGTTTGGAAGTAAAATGGTAAGCGCTTGTAAAAAAGCCAAAAATTTAAAAGTTATTAAAAATTTAGCCTTCATTATGGCAAGTTTAGTATAGGTATTATTAAAATATTATTTATGAGAGTTTTCTTTCTCTCCGTTTCTTTCCAATTTTGAGATGAAAGATTTAGAGACAAAAGAAACTCAAACGTTCCTCCCTTTTCTTTTCTTTTGTCCTTAAAAAAACTTACAAACTAGAGAAAATGGTGAAAAACAGTCACTTTGGAGGGTATGATGGAGAGTGTATGATGTAGTAATAATAATAAATGAAAAGACGAAGACATGAAATTAAAAGAAAGGAGAAAGAAAAGAAATTCGTTGGAGGGTACCAGGGTTGAATTTGATCATTTTACATATACTCTGTTACCATCATCTGTATTTCATCCTATCAAATGGTGTATTTGATATTTTAAATAGTCAGCGGACATGAACGTGATTACCCTCTTACTTTACTGGTTTTAGAGATATTATCCCTATGTACTATCCAAGGAACTTTTGATCCAACATTCGAGCAATACTTAACTGCAAAAAACTCTTAACAAGCATCCTTGGTGGGGTTTAAATGGGGACTCTCACCATTGGCATAACATGAGACTGAAGGTAGAGCTTGTCTATTTGTACCGGGGCAGGCAGTACCCACAAAATCTTTACCGGCGGCGAGGCCTCCCTAGTCGGATCCATAATGATGAATTTGCATTTTCTTCCCGTAATATTGTTACAAGACTCATTTGCTCATTTACTTGATGAAAATGGCATGATATGAGCAATGACCACAGCTTTCTACGTGTGTTAAAAATGATGATGAGTCCTTCGTTTTGACTCTCATAGCAAAAATCTTGAGAAGTACAGAACTAATAGTTTCAATAATTTAAAATCATTAGGTATATTATATAGTGAAGTATGACCATGTAAAGCAGAATGGAATCACTTTATCTATGTTTTATGAGAGGTCCTACAAGCACATTAATGTTGCGTATTAAATGTGAGCTAGTCAGGCCACTTGAGCCGTGTATGTCCAACTAATTGCATATAAATAATTGTTGCCAATTGTTCCATCTCTAATTAAGTACTGTCTGTCTCTCTCCCCTCTAACTTTTAACAAGTTATTATCAAAAGGTATTCAAATGAATATAACATTCTTGCTTTACTTTCATTTACTTGTCAGGTGCTACTTGACTAACTTTACGTGCAAGCTAAACGAGATGTTCATAACTTCTTCGAGATTGGTACAAATTGAAGAACTGAGGCGTTAATCACGTTATTTCTTGGATGGAACATGAAAACCATAAACCAAGACAAAATCACTTAATGGGAGAGCTTTATAAATCCAAAGATCGAGTTTGCATTAGGTGTAGAATTCCACGTGTTCTTCTCAATTTCTCAATTTTTTTAGAAGTGCAACGTATCGACCAATCTGTGCGATGTTAAGAAGATACTCGGTACAATTTGAGAAGATTATCCTTTTTCCTTTCATATAAATTTGAAATGTTGTTCTTAGACACCAAAATAAGGCTAGCTCTGTATTCCTCTTCTGGAAAATCAGGCCTGCCTCTATATAGCTCTTTTGACAATAATGTGGAATCTGCACAATTATTAATTGTCTCAAACTTATAAGTAGCAACTGTTTTTATTTGTAAACGAATGAGAATCTATGAGATAAATAGTCATGCAACAATTCTTTTATATTCTGGCAACAAGCAAAAACCTTACTAGCGCGCACACACACACATATATATATATTAGCCAATAACCAGAGTTATACAAATTCAAACGGCTAACACAAACAAACTTAGTGACATCACGAAAAATAAAACTAGCCCATCAGGAACCTAACACAACTACCAACCCTAAGGGAGGGCCAAAAACTAGGCTCAAGGATGCAAAGAAAATCGTGTAAAGAAGGAACAATCCAACCCATATATATATATATATATATATATATGGGAGCCGATCCCTGTCGACCGGTGCGAAAAAACTTATTTCTCAACCAAACCGTTACTCTTTGTAGTGGTTGCAACTATTCCTCACAAAAATTCAACCACAACACTTTGTTGCGGTTGGAATAATTGAGCGAAAAAGCCCAACCGCAATTAAGAGTTGCGGTTGGCATCATGAGTTTCAAAAGCCAACCGCAACTCTTTGTTGCCGTTGCGTCCCCCTCCCACTCTTCTCCTTCCCCCCTTCCCCATGGCCCCACTTGTCCTTTCCCCCCTTCCCCCATGGCCCCCTTCCCCCCGTCCTCCTTTCCCCCGCCACGTGGCCTTTCCCCCCTTCCCCCCGTCCTCCCCTCCTCCCATGGCCCCCCTTCCCCCCGGCCACGTGGTGTCCCCCTTCCCCCTTCACATGGCCCCGTCCCCCCTCCCCCATGGCCCCCCTCCATGCCCAACCGTAACTCTTTGTTGCGGTTGGCATGCCAACTGAAACAAAGTGTTGCCGTCACCCGTGATGGCCCCCCCCCCCCCCCCCCACGTGGTGTCCCCCCTAATGCCCCCCATGGCCCCCTTCCCCCCGTGATGCCCCCCTTCCCCATGGCCCCCCTTCCCCTTCCCGTAATGCCACGTGGTGTCCTTCCCCCTCACTCACGGATTTTTTTCTGTCTTCTTTCTCCCTCACTTTTTTCTCTTTATAATCCCTCCTCCCCGAACCCTTTCTTCCACTCTCCATCATCTTTACCAACTGTCTTCATACTCTATAACTCACCTACATAGTCTCCATAACAATACAAACAAAAAAAATTTACGCTAGAAGCTCGGTGGATAACCGCTAGAAGATCAGTGGATTTTTCTTTAAATATATCAAGTCAAAACAAGTAAGTATTTTTTGGATTTTCTTGTAATTCAATGTTAATTTCAAAGTTCAAAAATAGTCATTGTAGACACACATCGAAGATAACAAAAAATACAAATTGAAGGAAACAAAAATCAGATCAATCGGAGATCAGATGAGCGATATTACATTTATAGATTCCAAAATAGCGATTTTTTAGGGCGTCTAAATTAGGATTTTTCAAGAATTTATAAAAAATAGCTAGAGCTAGATTTTGCCAAAGTATGAAAAAGAGACTTTAGTTATTTTTAAAAGATCTATTAGGAAAAAATTTCAGATTTTTTCAAATACTGGAAAGGGGTTAACTGATACGGGGAACCTTGAAACTTTGCAATGTAATTTAAAATATCAAGCCAGCGCGATTTCACGCGAAACTTTTATGAGAACCCTAGGATGTTGGGAAGTTCCATCCCCCAGGAATTCGGGCCATTCCGAAGTCGTTAGCTATTTTTTTGGCCGAACGGGCTTTTAAGCGCTCGATCCGGACACCGGTTCGGAATTTTTGGGCGAAAAGTCCGTAGGATACTTTTAGATCAAGAATGAATTCGGGAAGCTTAAAATAGCATTTCAAAGCACTTTTGAGATTGTTCTGATGCCAGGGGCATTTTGGTAATTTGCCACCCCGAGAGGGGTATTTTGGTAATTTTATGGTGTTAAGTTTTTCAAAGGACTTTTTAGTCCAGAAATGTAAGTAAAACACCTGAAAGGTTGTTTTGAAGCTGGTTTGGGGCGTTAGGGTGATAATGAACCCCCGGGAGCATTTCGGTAATTTGCCTCTCATCGGGGGTGTTTTGGTAATTGAACATTGTAAAATTTTCCGCAACTGGAGGAAAGAGTCTTTATTTTTATTTTATTTAATTCTATGACTTGTTGAGAATGATATAATTTTTATTTTTTAGATTTTAGTATAAATATGAATACAACTGGAGGAAATACTTTTTGTGAAGATTCTGATCCACCTTACTTGGGTCAAGTTTTTCAAACACTGGACGAAGTTGAAGCATACTATAGAGCATATTCGAAAACGATAGGTTTCGGTATTAGAACTAAGACTACTAGAAAACGGGTGAATACAGATCAAATTTGTGAAAGACTATTTGAGTGTCATAGAGGAGCACCGTATGTACCCCCGGTTGTTCGGATCAATGACGAAGGGCCATCAAGACAAAGAAAACACGACACATTTCTGGGTACTGGCTGTAAGGCCCATGTGTATGCAGTACACAGAAAAAATGAAAACCATTGGGTTATGACGGGAGTGGAGTTGAGCCATAATCATCAGTTGATGACCCCTAGTAATATTGGTCAAATTCATCAACACCGAGAAATAAGCGCGGCACACAGACAACTGATATTTACAATGGTCGAGGCTAAAATTCCACCTTCTAGAATGATGGGGGTTTTCTCAAGCCAGGTTGGGGGGATTGACAAGTTGAGTTTCAACGAAGTAGACCTTCGAAATGAACTTCGTGCTCAGAGGAGAGAGTCTTTCGGTAAGAGTGATTCTCAAGCTACACTTGATATCTTTAGGCACCTTCAGAGTGAGAATTCTGGCTT
>JAVXUP010003027.1:0-91763 GCA_033070095.1 Escallonia herrerae | reverse complement strand
AAATTGTAGGACAGGACTTGGTGGGCCTGCATATAGAAATATAAAGCATGAGTTTGTGGTGTTGTTTTCAAATGAGGTTGTACCCTGCGCCACCCCCTTCCCCTTCTTCTTTTTGCTCCAATTTCAGTATTAGTAAACTATAGTGATGAAAACCATATTCCAAGGGTTTCAGTCATTTGATTCTTTTATTAAGACATATATCACTAGATATTCCCAAATCGTGTAGAGGGGGAGAGTGTAATAGAAGTAGTGAAGTACTTTCTTTTATGTTGCAAACGCAGTAAAGATGTATTATTTGCTAAAAGAAAGCAGTCTTTGCAACAATTGCCAACACAAGTATTCTTGTTTTCCTCTGGTATCAGTTGGTCAACATCTAATAATTGAATATCTCAGACAGTTCTAGGACTTGAAAACGTGTCTTCATTAAGTATAAATATCTAAAATGCTTGAGAATAAGCGTGGTTCTCTACACTGCAACAATACATCACAATAGACACAAGAGGCACTGCCCGTTACATACCAGTTGTGATCGTTCTGAATCGCTCCTGACCAGCAGTGTCCCAGATCTGTAGTTTGATTCGTTTCCCATCAAGCTCAATGGTCCTTATCTTAAAATCAATGCTGTAAAGAAGGTCCAAACTTGTGAGATAAGCAGTTAACAAGAAAATGCAATCAATGAAGATTAGAAGACACCAACCATTACCCAATGGTTGTAATGAAACTAGTGGTGAAGGAACCATCTGAGAATCGTAAAAGAAGGCAACTCTTACCCACACCTGCCAAATCGGAATTAAGAATGAAACCCTAAATAAAAGTATCCCATAAAGCATGACTATTTACCCACGATGTTATGCTTTTCCACACCCTCATTCATTGCTAAAAGATTTATGATTTGTCGTTAATGCACTTTTTAGCAACAAAATGAAAGTGTGGAACAGGGTCTGGGAATAGATGCTTCCAATTCCATAACATAGGGGCAACATCCTCTATTATCAGTCAATAAGAAGAATCTTAAAAGATGAGAGCTAAATAGAAAGTGTGAGAAGGCACAAATTCATAAGTCGTACTCAAAGCAAAATAGAAGTATCTCATTCCCAAAAACAGAACTCAGAAAATGCTGTCAGTTCCTTAGTATAGTTCCCAGAGATGAAGAAAAATCTTTAATTTTTCTCAGGATACGTCCAGGACTTTGTTATTGCTGCATTGTCATCTACTATTAAGCTAAGATTGTCTTCCGTAATATCAACTTGCTTTGAGATAGAAGAGCTGGAATTCTGGTACTTTCTAATCTTAATATGTGCTTATCAGAATATCATCAAACATGGACTTTCTAACTTAAGCAAACTAGTTGAATATTCTCATTCCAATGACCAAACTAACGTTCATTCTTAGCAAAAACTATTTTTCCCTTGCCAACCTGAACTCTATGACTATTTAAATAGTGAAAAACCAGTACATACGATGCGCAGACCTTTTGTTATACGTAGAATGCTGCAACTAGGCATTAGTTGGGACTCAAAAGGAGGGAAATTAAAGACTCAGATAATTAGTTTTAAACAGAAGTGTAAGTGTACCAAATTTGAAATAAAAAATCTGTTTTTGTCATTATTTCTTTTTCGTCGAGTGTATTGTGTACTAGTAAAAGATTATCTATATCCAATATATGCTTAGTAAGTAAAAATATTAGATCAAGATAGACAGTTGGCAGTGCTTAAAAACTCTTCTAGTGCCATGATAGTTACAGCATATTCACTTGTATCACTAATCCATGTTATAAAGATTGACTCATGGTTCTGGTTTTGCTAGTCAGAAGACAGCAACATGACAAGCGTATCAGAGCTGTTTCGGCCTCTACTTTGAACCATGCTAGGGAAATTAGAACCTTCTCTTCTGTATTAGCGTCTAAAAGGTATCTTTCTGTAGGCTCTCTCTAATACCTTTCCACTCTTCTTGACCTTCAACTTCAACCTCTCAAATTTCAGGCTTTCAATGGCCTTGTTCTGAAAAAGAACCTAAACCAAGAAGGTCTTATTACTGCATAACAAAACTATGAATGATAAACTTGTCCAACAACACAAATTGATTAAGATCGTAGACCTTTCAAAGGTACTTGAGTAGCTTCCCTTTAAACTTTGATAGTGTTGCCCTACTAATGAGGTCCGTCATGACAATATGCACATTTCTAAAGCTAGCCCTTTCCATAACCTCAAAACTCTTTATTTCATTCTTCATCACTTTCCATAAGTTTAATTCACGTCAGGTTTATATGTTAAAGATCTTGGCAGAACCCTTTTCTCTCGCATTCAGAGATACTATGTTGGACCCTTAACTATCAATCTTACACGTTCAGACAGCCAATCATGGTAAGTGCATTCTTGCCACTATTTGTCACCAAGAAAATAAAAGAAGCACTATTTTACTACCAGGATTGTCTAGTTCTTCGTTATTCTCTTTTGAAGAGGCATTTGATCTTGCACGATGAACAAAACTTTAAAAAAAAAAAATAATATGATCCCCGGATAGAAAGCCAGGACTTGAAAGCATAGCACGGGAAACATCAAGAATTTTAAAAAAAAAAATCAGTAAATTGATCCTCTCGACGACCCTGCTGATCTCGTCATTTTCTTTAGGGACAAAAAGGGAGAAAAAAATATTACTCATATTGGAAGTAGAAATATATATGTTCCCACTAACTATGCGGGTTGTCTTGATAAAGTAGAAGGACAAATAATAAACACAATTAGGAATATTTTTACATCTTAATGCTAGTTGCAACTCTAAAAAGATGCATATCATAATCGATAAGTACCTGGGTCAGACCCTAAGAGGCACACAAAAATACTAGCAGTTTATAAACGTGAAGAAAAGGATTTTTTATTAACCATACCCAGACTCCATTTAACTTTCGAATCCCAAAAATAACACATTGTATGAACGACCATGTGAGCCTGTGTGTATGTATACATCCCGCGTAACGTGGAAACAAACTTTATAGACTTTCTCAACAAGTATTTTGCGACTATGTCTAATCATAAAAAACACCACACCGAGTTACAATTGCAAATTGATCAAGACTTGGTCTGTTAAGAAAAAGTGTTTGCTGCACATCCACATCAAAGCCCTAGAGTAAATCTTAACCTCCCATTATCTCTAAAAGCGAGAAAATGTCAACATTGCGCTTACCGCTGTCTTTGATCGACAGGAGCTTATTTTACTTTTTCAAATTCCAAAAACCTTTCACAGAGTGAACTGTCGCATGCGTCGTATAGACAATGCAAACTTTCCATCATATGAAATCGCACACCAAATACAAGTTCAAAAGAAGCAAGATTATGTTCTCGTTAAACACGGAACAAAGGCATGCCGCACATTGTTTTTCCCGACATCATGGATCAAATCAAAGCCGTAGACCAAATCTCAATCTTCCAACATAAAGCAATTATAAAAGCTTGGCCAAATGATCGCATACCGAAAACCTAACAACGAAAAAGTGTCCGCATTGTACGTACCGCTGTCCCCGATTAACAGGAGCTTGATGAGGTAATCATAATCGGCTCGAGCCCTAGCAGGCGGGGCCGCCATTTGATATAGTAATCAGATATGGACCAAAAGAAGAAAATTAAACCCTAATTACGCAAAACTGTGTGATACATGAAGGTGAATCATGGAGTGAATTTGCATTTAGTAGCTGTATCAAAATGGGGGATTTTTCCAGATCGGGATGAGAAGGGGTCGATTAATTTGGGACGGGATAAAAAGGAAAATAGGAGGGAAATGGTCTTTTGGACGTCAGCACCGGTCAGCCGTTCAATTCTTGGTTTTCCTTTTTCTTACTTTTTTCTTTTTAAAGAGAAAAAAGAAATTCAAATTAGAGGAGTTTTGCTCAAATTTGGATTGGTAAATTCATCTATGTCTGTATTAATAACGTCTAGTCTTGAATAAATTGAGTCGAATATTTTTTTTTTTTTTACAAGATACGTTCCATGTGATTGTGTACGTGTAAGTTAACATAGATCATAAAGTGAGAATATGAAAGTATGTCTCGTTAGTAAAAAGGTCAATATGATCCTTTATGTAATCCTTCCATAAGTTTTAATTAGTCAGACGGGCACTTCAAGGCTTGGTGAATCGTTGATACAACTTCTTATTTTTACTGTCATTGTGAATGATGGTAGAGATCTCATGTTTAGGGACAAAGTCGAAGTTGGATCAAAAGCCAAACATCACAATGAGTCGGTGTCAGGGCGGACCTCGGACCATAATGACACTGGAACTATTTTGTAAGGCCATAGTGTATGACACTAAAAGTAGTGTGGAAAATACCTATGACAACGTATAATTAGACTAATGATAGTAATATATTTAAATGACTTCAAATTAAGTAACACCCACAATAAGAGCGATTTCCGCTATATGTAGTAGCTTTTGATCAAATATTGCAGCTTTAGAACTCAATCGCATATGATAAATAAGATAACATCTATGTTAATCAGGTTGTTATCCCTAAAACATAGCTTAACTAATATCCAAATTGCTCCCCTCTCTAACCCTCTCTACTTTGTCACGCGAGCACGTACGTACGCACGCGCACACACACACGCACACGCGCATTCTTGGAGCATAACACTATTTAATTAGCAGAGCTCCTTAGTAGTATTCTTTATGTAATTGATTTACTTAGGATTTATTAGCTCACTTGTAAATAGGTATAAATGACTTACAAAGGATTGAGTGAGTGCCATGCATTCCTTATGTAGCTTTAAGTTGGTATAAGGGCGAGGTTACCATGGCTAGCAGGTTTGCTTCCTCCACACTGCAATTTCTTCATTTTTTTTTCCCTAACCTATCTTCTTCTTTAAATATCAACCTTGCTCATCACTACCTTTCCATTGAACTTTTTCAATTAAATTACATTTTATGGAAGATAAATATTTGCCCATTTCTATGAGTTCAAAAACTGTGGCCTCATCAATGGATCAAATTTGTGCCGTCCACAGAAAGTTCTTGTCAAAGGTAACCCGAAACCACATCCAAATCCTCTACACTCGCTCTGAAAAATTCAAGACTTGAACTTGATGAGCCCTCTTGTTCATCTTCTTTTGAAGATGGCACGACCTTGAGAGTGCCGTCGCTCGCTGCTCCTTCAAACACTCGAATTTTGTCCCCGCACATTAAATTGCAACAACTTGATAAAAAAAGACGTGTCTATCACTTAGAACCTTCAGAAGGCTAAATACCTAAGTGATCGACTGAGTGAGTGACATACATTCCTTCTGCAGGTTTAATGCTCGCGCCCACACATATACACAAAATCATCTCTTTGCATGACTTTCTGCAGTTGTCTTACCTTATTATTGATTAAATCAAGTTGTTTCGTGTCTGGCAAAAACTCAAAATTGATTAAATTAATTTTCAAAAGCTATAAACTAATTAAACAATAGTTCAAGAAAACGAGGATTATGAATTAGTCACCTTTCCGTAGTCAGGGTTAATCAAGTAAAATTAGTAAAGTACCAAATTATCCTTGTTGATTTCAAGACTTCTGGCACATTTTATTCAAACAATGAATTTGGTTTTCTTGTCATATTGAAATTGCTTTTAGTTCTTTTATCCAAAAACCATTCGTAAAGCTGATTTTGCAAATATATATATAACTTAAAGCTGATTTTGAAAGACTTTTGACACATTTTATTCACACACTGAATTTGGTCTTTTTGTCGTATTGAAACTGCTTATAGTTCTTTCATCGAAAAACCAATCATAAAGCTAAAAAAAAAAAACTTAAAGCGATTTTGAAAGCCGATTAAGATTTAACCAAAACTTTGAATTTGATAATCAATTCTGCATAGGCTCATAGGCAGAGCACACCCTCGCTAACCCGAAGTTACACCCCCTGCACTGGCATTTAACTCATATTGGACTATACTATCCCAGATTATGCCAAATCACAAAGTGGCATTCAATGTTTTCATGTGTTTCTTGACATGCTCCAAATGAAAAATCCAGACAAGGAAGAAAGTGTTACTAAAGCCCAAACATGAAGGGAGACTATGTATAATTACCCAAATGTACGGGTTGGTGAGTGTTACTCCTTGAATCTTCTTCTCCGATTTGGTACAGTCCTGAGATCGCAGTTGCTGCTCCTTCCAACACTCAAATTTTGCTCCTGTCGTTTCTTAAAATGCAACAATTGATCAAAAAGGGCATGTCCTATCACTGAGAACATGGGCGGAATATTAATTAATTAAGGTTTCGTTTTGTTGTGTTTTTTACTCTTTATTTATACCACCGGTTGTAATAGTCTTCTTCTTCTTTGTCATTCTTTTTTTCCATCTTCGTTCTTCCAAATTCTAGATTTCAAATTTTCATATTATGAAAAATTACGAATTGATTAAGGTTAGTTATTTTTTTAAAGTTTAAATTCTTATATTATGTTAACTTATACGTGACTAGACCTGATAATTTTTTACCCGTACCCACGGGTCTACCTAAGCCCGTTAAGAAATTGCGGGTACGGCTAACAAAATATGCTACCCGTTGACATTGGACCCGTACCCGGATTGGACTATTTTTTCCGGTTCGGATAACGGGTAACCCGGTTTTTGAGTTATATATATATATATATATATATATATATATATATATATATATATATATATATATATATTCATTTGCCCTAATTAGGTTTCACTTCAAAATTCTATCACTCTCTCTCACATCTCAGACTCCATCATTGTCGTCCCTCCTTTTTTGCCGCCACTGATGGCACCGAGGACCAGCCGATAGCTTCTCCGTTTGTCGCCGTCGCTCTTCGACTCTCCTTCTATCCTTTCCTGCACTGGCTCACGGCTTCACACTCTCACGCTTAGGGCTCACATCATAGATCGGAGACGATCTCTCACCCACGTTCACAAATCGGCGACGATCTCTTACTCACGGTCGCAGATTGGCGTTTATCTCTTCCTCATGGTCGCAGATCGGCGACGATCTCTCATCCACAACACTCGAACTTTGAATACTAGAAAAGGTAAGGGTTGTTTGTCCTAATATGTTTTACTCCAATTATCCAAAGAGGATTGCAATTCTAATTTCTTCTGTTTCATAAGAGTTGTAATAAATCCATGCACTGACTATAAGGGCAAACATTAAATGGGTAAATTTTTTATTGAATTAGCACCCCTTGGATTATTTATTGAATCTGCTTTGGGTGGATATTGATAACTCGGTTTAATATGTAGTTGTATAATTGTATTTTTTTAATTTTATATGTAGTTGAATGTTGATTTAAGACTTTTTAAGTGTAATTGTTTGATATTAGAGTACTATTTGAAGTAGTAAATAACTAAGTAATTTTGTTGGTTGTTATTTGTTTATCTTCATAGTTTAAGTCTTGGATTTAATAGTTTTTCTTGAAATTAAAAATACTTGTAACAACTAATTAGTGATCTGCTAGTCAAAAGAAAGACAAGAAAATATGTCCAAGTGTCAAAATAAACAAATAAATATTGCATTAAAAAATAAAAGATGACTCGTTTACCCTCGGATTTACCCGGATCATCTGGGTAGGGTATGGGTATAGCAAATGGTTACCCGAAAAAAATCGGGTAAAATTTACCCAAACCGGTATTACCCGTACCCGGCCGGATTTTACTCGTACCCAGCGGTTCGACCCGTTTGCCAGGTCTATACGTGGCTATTGTACTCATACAGTTGATAATCATATTAGTAATACATCTATAAAGTTCTTGAGTTGAGCTTCTTTCATGTAAAATTAGTAATTTGTTGTTCACTAACCTTACCAAGTTAAATAAATCATTATAAAAAAAATAAATGATTAGTAGTCAAAATGAGCAATTCTTTTATGTTAATCATCAAAATTTTTATGCCTTTTTGACTCTCCTTGATTAGACCTTTTTAGACCTGGCCTGACTAAAAACCTTCAAAAGGCTAAAACCCCAAGCGATCAACTTGCGGTAATCGGCAAGCCCTTCTCTTCTGTTGAGTTTAACATTTTAATATTTTTTGGAGTTTGTGACTCTTGTTTGCACCAACAAATATCTTTTTTCTTTAGTGACATGTATTTAATTAAATGTCACTAAATAGAAATAATTTTATTAACATTTGTGAAGAGGAGATAATAGAGGACTCAAATCAAGAAGAGGAAGAAACTAACTTCTAAAAATGTGTCCCTATTAATAAGATATAAGTGTAGTTGAGTACTTATTAGTAGTTAGTTATTTTTAGTGGGTAATTTGTCTTTTAGTGATAATTTTTTTTCTACAAACTGATCAGGACTATAAATGCTAGGTTAAAGAAGGAATAGATGACATCATCGTCAAATCAGACAAATCATGACTTGACTTCAAATCTTGTTTTTCCCCTTTCATGTTTAGAGGTTTTTACTGTCTATCGATAAGGATTTCAGTTTCTAAACTTGAGAACATTGCTTTATAAACATTCACAATCAATCATTTTGTTTTCTTTGGACACATATCGTTTCAGTTTTCAATTTAGTTTTTCATTTTAAGAGAAATTTTCAGGCCAGGAGGCAAAAAAAGATCAAGTACATTTAATCAATTGTGTCGTAGGAACACAAATTGATCGTGAAACAACCCTGCCAAGTGGAAATTTGATTCCCATTCTATATGACAAAAGGTGGCTAGAAACGATTTAGAAGTCCGATTTCTTTCTGCGTAAGAACAAACATCTAATATGATGACTACAAGGCTAACCAAATCATTTCATCTTCTTCGAGACAAGTTGAAGGCTCACACCGGTAACCTTCAACTTGAGGGGACTGGAGCATTAGAATATCTATTAGCAGAGCTATTGTCTAGGATATATTAGCTCAACTGCAGATTAGGAAACTAACATTATGTAAAGTTAGAGCCTTGTTTGACAGAGTGAGTGCCATATATATTCAATCTATAGATTTAAAACTCTCTCTCTCTCTCTCTCTCTCGCGCGTGCTCGCGAGCATGCGCGCAGAGTGTTCCCTTTACACGGCTTCTCACACTTGTGTTACCTTATTATTGTTCTTCTCTCAATCATACTAGAGTGCCATGTGGTGCACAAATCATCTTCGATGATTGTGTCACCTCATTTTTTTCCTACTTTGGGGGTAAAACTCTACTTAATTATGAACAATTACTCGTAAACTCTCATTAGAATGGAAAAAAAACATGTACAAAAATCCAATTTACATCTTGATCGATGTATAAGTTAGCATAGAAGTGTCAAAAGGGTCCGGCCGCTAGCAGGCCAGCCTGATCGGGCACTAAAATGGCCTTGGCCTGGGCATAGAGTGAACAATATGGCCTTGGTCCATACGGCCAAGGGCCAGGCCGAAGGATTTTTGAAACAGGCCCGGCCCGGCCCTTGTGTTGCCCCCTTATAATTTTTTTCTTTTCCTTTTTTTCGAAGTTCCATCTTATTACATTTTCATCTTTTTGACGTTTTGGATCTTTTTGGTTAAATTAATAATTTTGGAGGTGTTATTGAGTTCAGCTGATCAGTGTTTTTTTTTAACACGTGCAATGAAGTGTTGGTGTGTGGTGACGGAGACATATTTTTGATAATTTCTAAGTGAGTTTTCATTTAATGTTTATGTTATAAAATTTGTTTTGTCATCTATGATTTTATTTTTGTTTCTCTTAATGCTAGCTTGTCGTGGCTTTAATTGTATATATATTACTTTTTCGATTTATTTTTTGGTTAAGACTCTATACGTGTTACCATTTTGAGCACTTTTCACATATATGAGAAATTATGGTTTTCTTGTAGTAATTTACTGTTCATACTATTTTTGGGAACAATTTGTATGTAGTTAATGCAACAAGGCACATATAGTGTGAAGTGGTTTTGATAAATATAACTGGATAATATGTAGATTACATTTTTCTTAATAGGAGCAACTTTTTAGCAATTATTTTCTAGTTTTACACTCGTCCTGAAATATGTAATCAAGTTGGAGTAAAGGAGTTGATAACATAATATAGTGGGTACTTTTTTCGCAACATAAACACATGAATAAAAAGATTTTAAAAAGAATAATTATTCAGGCCCGGGCCTGGCCCAAACCCGGCCCTAAAGTTAGGGCTTAGGGCCTGGTCTTGGACTGGACTCTGATATCCCGCAGTGGGCCCGGCCCGCCCAGGCCCGTTTTTTCCTCTGGCCCGCTGGGCCCGGTCTGGGCCGGCCCAAGTCCAGCCCATTGACATCTCTGTTAGCACAAACTTATATAACACTATCGCTCTTTGGTTAAGAGCTTGCTTTGGTATTTATTTTAGAATGATTAAACCTAATTCAATCTGGATTACATCAGGTTGCTAGGTGCTAGGTGTTTGGCAAAAACTCAAAACTGATTAAATCAACTTTTAGAAAGTAAAATACGATTTAGATCATAATCTAAAAAAATGAGGATTATGGATTAATTACTTTTCATAATCAAGTTTGACCAAGTAAAGTACTTAAGTATCGTTATTAATTATAAGTACCCTTGGCATATTTTATTTTTGTCGTATTAAAACTGCTTTGAATGCTTTTATCTAAGCACCTTTCAATATAGGGTAAATTACACATGGCACCCCTGATGTTTACCCTAAATACATACGGACCCCTTATCTTTTTAAATTATACTCCGCTCTTAAAATTTAGATTTCTTTGACGGTGTTGAAGGCTGGTCATAAAAAGACGTTTCTGCCCTCGTATATAAGTACACAGTGTCTCTTGGGTTACAGACTTTGAGGGATGGGAAAGAGGAAAGTTGGTATAGAGGAAAAAAGGGATCAAAATCGATCCCGTTTCTTCAAGGCTACGAAATCGAACCCAACAGTAACGACAAATACGATGAGAGAGAGTGAGTTTGTTTCAGGTGGGTCTTTAGTACACAAGAGTTGGATTAGCCAAAGCAGATCGCGAAAAAGGACGCCAAAGCAGATCGGCCAGATTCGAACCGACGGTGAGCAGTGGGTGGTCTTTGCATGCGGGTGTTGAGCAGTGGGTGGTCGTGGGTTTGCCGGTAAGGTTTTGGGTGGTCGTTGGTTTTTCGGTAAGGATCTGTGGTGGTTGGTGGTCATGGGTTTGCAGAGATCTGAATTGATTTAGTTCACCAGAATGGTGTCGCCGGCAGTGGCCATTGGTGGGTTGGCATGATTGGTGGTGGTCGGCGGCCGAAAGTGTGCCACTATGGTTGTGGATGGCCTGCTATTACGATGTGGCCGACGGTGGGTCGTGGTAATAGGGATAGTGATCGTAGGGCCACTGCCGGCGGGGTCACCGAACGTTGTTGGTCGGTGGTGGATCGTAGTGATGGGGAAGCGATGGCAGGGACAGTTGCTAGCACGGTAGCCGGATGGTTTTGCCAGCGGTGTTGTATTTTTTTGAAAATGAAGTTAGCCAGGCCTGGTTTGTACTGTGGTCTTTATGTTATAATGTATTGGGAATGTAGAATCTATACGTTTAACATGACGTGAGACATGCATACTATCCACCTTAGTCCAATGGAGTATCAATGCGTCTCTGTTTCCTTTTAGTTTTGCAAATAACATTGCCTTGCCTTTTTATTATTCAGGTTATTACCTTGGATATGGGTCTTCTTTTTGCAGGAACAAAATATTGTGGAGAGTTTGAGGAGAGACTGAAGAAGCTGATGAAGGAAATCATACAATGTGATGCATGTGCACTTTATCTCTCTCTTTCTCCCCCTCTCTCTACATGGGTCTGCAGAGGAGAAAGAGAATGAAGAAGAAGAAGAAGAAGAAGAAAGACCCTAAAGGGCAAGAGGGGTTTTATTCAAGAAAGGGAGGATAGTTTGGGAATGAAAAATTCAAAAAGTAAGGTGTCAGGAAATCTTTAGACGGAGTTAGGGTCCCCGTAAATTTTGTGTAGCTTCGTGAAATGTAGGTACAAACCTCAGGTAGTGGAGTGTCATTTACAAAGATAGGGGGTCCGTGTGTAGTTTAGGGTAATCCTCAGGGACGTCCTGTGTAATTTACCCTTAAACATATTGAAGCTAATTTTGGGAAAAATAACTTAAAGCTATTAAAATTAAGATTAAAGTAAGGATCCATATGTAAACATAGTATCTATTTAGATACATTCAAATCACCCCATTCTCATAATGAGAATGCATATAGTCCTATTCCGATTTGGTCCAGTACGGAATGAACTTATAATTATGGAATCGACTCGATCATCGAATTATAGATTATAAGTTTACAACTCTTGCCCATTTTCATTTTGGGTGGAAGAGATCTACTAATTTTTTGATTCCAGTTAGTAAGAGAGATCTTGAACTAAGATATAGACCCTAGAAGCTAAAAAGGGTATCTGAGCAATTGCAATAATTAGGTTCATTGATGTTCCTAGTATAGTAGAAGCTATGACACATACAATCATATTCAATACGATGGAATTGTTTGATCTTAAATGAGATCTTCTATAATTTTGCATGTCTAAATTTGCTTTTGAGAATCAATCTTAAACAAGCTCTAGGGCACAGTACACTAGTTACCTGTCGTCACACCCCTACCTAGACATTTAATTCAGATTGGACTGTATTATCTCAAATTATGCAAAATCATAAAGGGCATTTAATGTTTTCGTGTTTTTCTTGACATGTTCCAAGCGAAAAATCGGCACAGGGAGGGAAGCATTACTAAATCAAATACGAAGGAGCAACAGTGTAATTGCGAAAATGTAAACCTCGCCCTTAACTTCATGGCTAATGTGAAGAAGATCCAATTAATTCATGTCCGGTTCCTTCCGGGAATAGAGAGAATCAATAGATTTCTTTTCAGGAGCTATTCATAAGGGAAGCGAATGACTTCCTTGAAAGAAGTCCAACAAATGAACTATAACATTTGATCGCGTAGACAAAGCAACTTGTACACTACACAAAATAATTGGTTAAGAGAGTGTTTATTTGTACATATTTGTTCACGTATCTTTAGTTAGTAAACCTAATATTTGTCACCAGTTCACCTAATATAGATATAGACGATCCCTTTGATTAAAGCAAGACATATATTAAGTTGCAGGAAAACTTGATATTTAACAAATATTTTTTCGTACGCCATGACTACATGTGATGACACTTCAATATTGAATTCGTTATGACACAAATAAATGATAAAGGGCAATTTTAATATGTTGTCGCGTTAGAAAGACTTATGTGACGCGGCTCGAAAAACATAATTTGGATGAAATTATTAGTAACATTTTTATTATTTTGTTAGGTTACTAGTGGCACTTTTGTCATCTCAGTGCATAATAATTTCATTATAGAATATTCTGTTCATATAAAAGCGACCCCTCGTAGCTTGAAAAGATTTTCATTTTGGAAAGGTTTATCTGTTGAGTTAGAACTTTCATTTATTTTATCATGTTTATGATGTGATCTATTTCAGAATTGAAAGGTACCAACAATATTGATGTGACAAAAGCAGTGTATTTCTTGAACATCATCAGAAAAGTTCAACCTTCCTTTTTAGTCTATGCTAAAAGGTCTTCGAATTCGTAGGTTCCATTCCTTTTAGGTTCTTTTTTTTTTTCACGAATATAAACTTTAATGCAAGTTATTTTATCGAGTATCCACTAAAAGAAAAAGAAGAAGATAAAAAACTAAAGTGGGTGGTCGGTGGTGCCTATCATATCACTCAATATGCAACTTTTTAGAGGTCCAAAGCATGAATATGATCCATCTTTTGCACCTTCCAAGATGTTTAGTTAATTAGGATAATATTTTGGCCACCATATACGTTTTGCCAATTGACGAGCGAGATTTTTCCGTATACATTGTCTCATGGCTTTACACTTTAGTAAGATTCGTCAGACCTAATTTTGAGTTGGCCGATAGTCATATCTCCTTTCTCTAGGAATGATTCAAAATTTCCTTCTCTCAGCTAATTAATCATGTTTGTATTATTATATTGAATTTTGTATCGTTAACGAAATTTACTCACAAAAAATAAAAAAAAACATATTTTGAGCTTTCGTGTCGGTCATGTTTGTTAAACCTTGTTTGACCTTCAACCACATAATATCAATTATACCAGCATGAAGAATCTCAAAGATGTGCCATTTGGACCAACTTCTATAAAAATAAATAAAAACAAGATATTAAGCGTCAAGTTGTGATTTATTCGTGACTAATCCATGCTTCGTTTATGGTTGACAAGTCCTTGTTTCATCATTAACAACTTAACTTGCAAAATCATAGCAAATATGTCCCCGATACATGCGAGAAGGATCTTCTGCTGTTTGTCGACAAAAAATGTTAGCGGACCATTGAACTACCTTATACAAGATTATTTGAGTATTACATTAAATCCGATGGACATGAAAGAGTTTGGCGTTCCTCGAGTGAAAAGAGCCGGTCACTTTTTCGACAACGTTAATGGACGCATAAATTTTTTCTTCATAAAATGTCTTCGACAATATTTCCTTCGGGGCGAATGACGTTCCTTCTAACTTCTGCTACCACATTTTATAAAATTTGTCGATGATACCTTCTATAGTTCAAATAACGTAACGAGTAAAACAAAAAATATTAAGTCAGTAACTTCAAGAACCAGTCGGTCCAAAGTAAAGAACATGCAGAAATCATATTGAAACTGTCAATGAAGACCGAGTAACTCATCCAGGAAGGTATTCTCATGTCCTATTTTCCCACACCTGTAACATGCTGTGAAGACGCGCTCGTACAAGCATTGGAGCAGCTGATGTTATCGACTCCCTCACTCGGCGAACAGCCCGTCTTCCTGGACCAAATCTATATCCTACTTTCTTTGCGGAAGGCTATCTGTTATTCGCACGATCCATGAGAGCTCTACCAAATTCGGACTGGAATCGCACCTCGCGTGTCGCTATATACCGAGATCATCTTGGTATACATCTTGTTAATAAATTGGGTCAATGGACCCATTATCCGCCCACTAACAGATAATGTGTATTTGTTAGTCTGGATAATTACAGTTAATTAGAGGATATTTATCTCCTAAGTGTTTGAGGTAAATACATCTTTATCTCCTAAGAGTTGGAGGTAAAGCCAGTCTCTAATTGTATCTCTATATAAAGGCTAGAGATATCCCAATAAATAAAGGAAGTCATAGCAATAATCCCTCTCTATATAGCACTCTCTCTAGAGCAATCACCAAGCTCTAGGATTTGGTTCGTGGACGAAGAACTCGACTCTAGTAGCCGTTTTCGTACCTGCGAAAAAGATCAAGCGTGTTGGAGGCTCGTAACAACAAGGATCCTACGTCGGAATTTTCGGAGACTTCGTACGGTATGTTTTCGAACCCATTACGTGTTACGTGGTAGCACAATGATTGTTGTAATCGTTTCAACATTGGTATCAGAGCATGATTACTTGTTGATTCGCCTTTAACATGCTAGAATAAATAATGTGCATGTTACGATTTTTTCCGGATACATGAATGAGACCCATTATTAAAATTCGAAATTTTTTGAGCATGTTTTTCTGAAAAATAATTAGATGGTTTTGTTCTCCTATGGTTGAGGATGAACTCCATAAAATTTCGTGATTTTTGGATGCATGATTTGTGAGAAATCACGATTTTATTTTTCAAGAAAACTGTGATTTTTTCGAGTTTTGGGACTCAAATTCGGAGTATGATATTCTGTTTTTATCATGATCGGTTGGTACATAATTAATCTATGTTGTATAAGCTTTCCAACGATATATCGTACGCATTATTTGGCTTAAAAACGAGAGAGATATGGCATCCCGAAGTTGGCATCGCGGCATGGCGGCGGCTGAAAAAATTAGGGTTTAATGAAGAAGATGAACAGTAAATCACTCGCGGGCCACGCGCTGAAGACACGTGTCACACACCAAGGGGAGTTGCCACGCGCCCACACGCGCGCCACGCACGAAGACTGCTGAACGCGCCACGCGCCGTGCTTCTCCCACGCGAGCGTGTATGCCACGCGCCAGTCTAGAAATTCAGAAGTTGCCCACGCGCATGGCGGCGCGTGGGAGCGCGTGGCGACTGTTTTCTGGTCGGTCTTCGTCACCGCCGGCGAGTGGAGCTCCATCTTGACCCATTGGTTCTTTATATGGTATTAAATTACCTTTATACCCTCTGTGTGTGTTCTGTTTAATTTTTAAACGACTTTTTCTATGGAAAATTAACTTTAAAATTTTATTTTATACACACAGAATTTTTATTTAATTTCAGAGGGCATATTAAGGATAAATTTACTGTTTGCCAATTTTTTTAGGATTTATCTCTCAGTTTTTGGTCATTTGTGAGTATTTTTGTGGTACTTTTGTGGTTCCCAAAAATACGAATAATGCGTAAATATTATTTTTTGCACTTCGTGAGTAGCAATAAATATTTTTGGAGAGTTATATGACATAGATAAATTATGTCTAATTTGTTACATGCTTGCCTTGATTTGTGTTATGGTTTAAATATACTTTTGAGGTATATTTGTTGGGTTTTTGGTAAATCCACACTTTTAAACCATTTATATTTTCAAGGCCCTTGTCGCCCGTTTTCCTTGGGAGGAGAATGTGGCCTATTCATCCATTTTATTACCCTGTAACTTCTTATTTGAGTATGCTAGTTTTAGGTTAAATGGATGGATATTAGATTGGCATTCTAAAGAAACTTATGTTTAATGTGTTTACTTTTGTTTTAAGAAAATTCTTTTGAGAATAATGTGTTGTGCGGCATCTCCATTTGTTTTATTGGAGTAGTTTGTAGTAGGATTCTCAAAGATGTTGTATTCTGCTATTTCCCTGTATATTTCGAGAAAGCCTTGTACGGGGATGTAATTTCGCACGCACATTATTCAAGTAAGAATTTTCTTAGCATAAGTTATTAGAATGCCAATGGGGCTCAATGGAGTCCTTGCACACTTTATTGCATGGTGCAATTTTATATTGTTCTAAATTATCATGTGGATGATTTATTATATTGTGGCTTATATGATGATGAAATTTATTGCGAAAAATTACTTGAAAAATATTTTTCCCAACTCACATACATGGGAGATGATTACGAGCTTAGCAAATTTTCGATTTCATGATGTGAGGAAGGATTATGTTTTTCATTTGAATTTTTTGAAATAAATAGAAAGATGTATAATTAATGTCTTTTCCTTGCGCAATCTAATGTAGTGAATATAATGGCCACCAAGAATGTCATAGCTGATCTCGTTAAGGGTGAGAAACTTAACGGAGATAATTATGACGTTTGGCACAAAAAGATGAAATTCATGCTGAACGAACAAGAGCTCGAGGAGCACTTGACCAAGGAGATGGTCGCGCCAACTGAGGCGCAACCCCTAAGAGACCACACTGCCTACCAGAAATGGAATCAGAAAGATCGTAGTGCGCGCTACACCTTGTTGAGCAGCTTGCAAAATGATCTAATTGGGCAGTATGATGAACTTCCAACTTGCAAAGCTTTATGGGATCAGCTCAAGTTTTCTTTTGGTGGAACCTCAACTACGCGGCTTCGTAGCCTTGTGATTAAGTTTGAGGAGTACACAAAAGACCCTAAACATACCATGAGTGAACATCTAAGGATGATGTCCAATATGATTGGTAAGCTAAGGGATGCTGGCCATGCGCTCACAGATGAGCAGCAAGTCAGAGCTGTCATAAGGTCCCTTCCTGCCTCGTGGGCCAATATGAAACAGATATTGACCCACAGTGAAAACATCAAGAACTTTTCTGATGTTTCACAGCATGTCATCCTTGAGGACGAGACTCGAGATACTGACAAGACCCTTGCTTATGTCGCCCAAGGGGGATCGCGCAATGCAAATGGCAAGCGCGAAAGACAAAGTAAGAAAGGTAAGAAAGGCGAGGCTAGCACTTCTGCGCCAAAGGAAGGAAAAATGAAGAAACGCAAGAGAGGAAAACGTGGTGGGAAAAAGGATCTGTCTAAAGTTAAATGCTTCAACTGTCAACAGAAAGGACACTTCGCTCGTGATTGCACTGAGCCGAAGAAGGTACTTTCAGAATCTCTCTCTCAGTTATATGTTTCCTCACATGTGATGGTTGCTCATTCCCAACCTGTGTGGTTTGTGGATACAGGTGCAACAAAACATGTAGCACGTGATCGAGAGGGGTTCGTAGATTATCACCGGATTCCAGCGGGTAGCAAACATATCTTCATGGGAAACAATAGCTCCGAAGAGGTGCTAGGGGTTGGTTCTTACCAGCTCAAGTTGCGCACTGGGCGCACATTGATTCTAGAGGATGTGCGATATGCACCCACAGTTCGGCTTAATCTACTTTCAGTTACTGCTTTATTAGACAGTGGTTTTTCCTTTATTTTTAGGGGTAATAAGTTGGACATTTTTTTGGATGATGTTTTGTTCGGACATGGTTTTCGCATGGATAGTCTTTTTCAATTGGATTTAATTGATTCTCAGTCTTCTTATTCTTATGTGGTGAATGATAATATTGTGAATGATTCTACCACCTGGCATGCAAGACTGGGCCACATAGGCCAAGATAGAATGACTCGTTTGGCTAGAGAAGGCCTTTTTGGCCCACTCGCAAAAGTCAATCTACAAACTTGTGAGGCTTGTTTGGCCGGTAAAGCATGCAGGAAGCCTTTTGGAAAGGCTGTGAGAGCAACTCAACCACTTGAGCTAGTTCACTCTGATATATGCGGACCTATGAGTGTAAAGGCACGCCATGGCGCCTCTTATTTCCTTACACTGATAGACGATTATACGCGATATGGTTATGTGTATCTGATATCTCACCGCTACGAAGCTTTGGACTGTTTCAAACGCTTTGTAGCTGAGGTTGAGAATCAGAAAGAGAAGAATTTAAAAACTCTTCGCACTGACCGAGGACGCGAATATTTGTCAGATCACTTCAAGAAGTTTTGTGAGGAAAAGGGGATACACAGGCAACTTACTATTCCTAATACTCCACAACAAAATGGTGTTGCGGAAAGAAGGAATAGAACATTGTTAGACATGGTTAGGTCTATGATGGCGCAAGCAAACCTTCCTATATCTTTTTGGGGGGATGCCCTTTTGACTGCAGCCTATATACTTAATCGTGTGCCTTCACAGTCAGTCAAATCCACCCCTTATGAGCTTTGGAATGACCAAAAGCCAAATTTGGATAACTTGCGCCCATGGGGCTCAGCAGGTTATGTTCACAGTACTTCTCATAAGTATGGGAAACTAGGGCCTAGAGCAAAGAAGAGTATCTTTCTAAGGTATTCTGAAAACTCTAAAGGCTATGTAATGTATGGTGAACATCCAAATGGTGGAAGGACTGAAATAGAGTCTCGTGATGTCGATTTCATAGAGAGTGATTTTCCTAGCATTGGAGATGCGAGTAAGAATCTTGACCTCTATGAGTTAGAGGAGGTTGAATCCACTTTACCATCTTCAAGCGAAGGTGGGGAATTAGTTCCTCATCCGGTTGTCGCTGAAGATAGTGTAAGTGACCTTCAACCTAGTGGGAGTATCCCAGACAGTGGGAGCACACCACAAGGACCATTAGGTCAACAAGATTCTCAACTGCGTAGAGGTGCACGAGGAAGAGTTCCACGTCGTCGTTTTGAGATTGACGGAGAAATTCTTATGTGCACTCCAAATGATGAAGACGAGCCTACTTCTGTGGAAGAAGCCTTATCTTCATCTGCTAGAAATGAGTGGATGGCTGCAATGAAGGATGAGTTAAGCTCAATGGAAAAGAATCGAGTCTGGGAGTTGATTGACCTTCCGCCAGGGCGCAAGACTATTGGAAACAAGTGGGTTTTTAAAGTCAAGCGCAAGGTAGATGGGTTAATCGACAAGTATAAGGCACGTCTTGTGGCGAAAGGCTATACCCAACTGCGGGGTGTGGACTATGAAGATACTTTCTCCCCAGTGGTGAGATTTGCTTCAATTCGTCTGATCCTAGCTATTGTCGCCCAGCAGGATTTAGAACTTTTTCATATGGATGTTAAGACTGCGTTTCTCAATGGAGAACTAGACGAAGAGATTTATATGGCTCAACCCGAGGGTTTTGAAGTCAAAGGACATGAGCGCAAAGTTTGCCGTCTCAAACGTTCTATATATGGTCTCAAACAATCGTCTAGGCAGTGGTACTTTAGGTTTCATCATGCCATTACCTCTATAGGTTTTGAAATGATTGAACAAGACCATTGCGTTTACGTAAAACGATCCAAGAAAAATATTCTAATCCTTTCTTTGTATGTGGATGACATTCTTTTAGCTGGGAATGACATGAGTTCCATTGTCGCCACTAAGCAGTGGCTGTCCTCAACTTTTGAGATGAAGGACATGGGAGAAGCTAATTATATGCTCGGGGTTAAAATCATACGTGATCGTCCAAAGAGACTTCTCGGTTTGTCTCAAGAGACATACATCAAGAAAGTCATTGAACGATTTCGTATGCATAACTCAAAACCCATAGACACTCCAATGGACAAGGCGTGTACTTTGACCACAGACCAATGCCCAAAGAATGATGAGGAAAAGAATCGGATGTCCAAAGTGCCTTACGCGGCTGCAGTAGGAAGTCTGATGTACGCTATGCTGTGTACGCGTCCAGACATCTGCTATGCCGTTGGAATGGTGAGTCGTTATCAGAGTAATCCTGGACCCGCTCATTGGAATGCGGTGAAGAGGATCCTTCGATACTTGCGTGGAACCGCTGATCTCGTCCTGTGTTATCATGGTGGAGACTTGAGACTGAGAGGATACAGCGATGCTGATTGGGGTGGTGATAGAGATGAGCGCAGATCCACTTCAGGTTTTGCATTCATACTAGGAGGTGGAGCTATCTCTTGGTGCAGCAAGAAACAGACTTGCATCGCCCTATCCACGATGGAGTCGGAGTATGTTGCTTGTTCAGCAGCAGTCCAGGAAACTGTTTGGTTGAGGTCATTCTTACAGGCTCTAGGGGTTACAGCTCATGCAGATGAGTCTGTCACTGTTCACTGTGTCAATACAGCTGCCCTAGATTTTGTAAAGGACCCCAAATATCATGGGAAGGCCAAACACATAGGCCTTCGTTATCACTTCATTAGAACTTTAGTTGCGCAAGGAGAGGTGTCCATGAAACATATACCTACTGGCAGAATGGTGGCTGATCCTTTGACCAAGCCCATTGCTAGAGATGTTTTCCTTTCTCACATTAGGAGTATGGGACTACGTAGGTTTTGATATGTTTATGGCATCTTATGTACTTGACATTATTTATTACATTAAATTTTCATTCCTTGATTTGAGTTTATTTTGGAATGAATGGATAATCTTTGTGATTACATATACATCCTTGTTGAGAGTGTCACCAGGCTCGAATTGACCCACTCACACGGGTAATTCACCTTGGCGCTAAGATAGCGAGCAAGATGAGACATAATTGTCTTAAGCGCCAAGTGGGCGAATAAGATGATACAGCTTATAAAGCAAACATGTCGCCTTAGTTGGAGCTAAGATGAGACCTAATAAATGTAGGTCGATCATAGAGTATCTCCACAACTCTATGTAGCCTGTTTACAGCCGAATGTGAGATTTCAGGCAGGCACTATGAGAGTGACTGGGCTGAAAAACTCAGGTTAGGCGCTTGTACAGCGACTAGACTTAGATTCGTATGGCGTATTTATTATACATTTATGTGACACGCCCTTGCGGGTTACGCCATAGCATGCAAATCATACTGCATGTGCTAAATGCAGACCGACAGTGGGAGTGACGAATGAATCCCTGCTTCGTCACTGTGTGAGCCACTTGGATCGAAATTTTTTGATCCTATATAGTACCCTTTTCACCTTAGACTATGTCATGAAGAGGATACTCAATGTCGCTACTTTAGCATGTACCCTTGGATCATGGATGATGCGGTCTCGCGGGGCATGTCTAGGAAAGCGGTTGGGTCTAATTGGAATGACATGAGGGCTTTGGGAAGAAAGTTCAATATTACATCATGTTGTGTGATTCATAGCCCGGGCGACTTTGTCGATTTTCGTTTCGATATGAGTCATGAATACATAACATATGAGAGGTTTAACACTGCTCATTATGAGGGATTTGAGAGTGTTTAATCTGGTGTAGTTGAACTATCTGGGGTACATACGAGATTTATTGGAGTGATGTATTGTGTTAGTTTGGTGATAACTTAATACAATACTCCTCAACTGGACATCCTTTCTCGTAGGTCGCACGTTCCATTTCCTGTATGAGGAGATGAGTGGACGAGAGATAAAGAGGGACTACGATTTATTTGCCCTGTGTGTGGGCGAGTGGGAGCGATTACAACACATCTCAATCAAACTTATGACGCCTTCTCGCCCAACCCAACCCCGCCGACAAGTGACAATGATATCTATACAAGGGCACCCAACTCTCCAGTTTCTGTCACGGGTGAGAACGCTGGAGAAAACATGTGCCCAGAACCACATTTTGAAGAAAATCAAGAAGGGAATGCACATCAACAAGCCATGGAGTATGAAACAGCTTACAATCAAGTTCTGAACCAAGAAGCTAATGTAGTCATCAACCCGAACAATCATTATGCAGAACACATGGACGAAGAAATCTTTGTCGAGGATGATCCACAACTTAATGCCATTGAAAATCATGCACTAAACATGGCCTAATTAATGGCCAATTTGGAACAAATAGAAGCAAACTTCGACGAAGCGGGTTGGAATGACGACAATATTTGGGAAGATGAACATGAAATTATCAACGATTTCGATGAAGATACAGATCCTGAGGAAATTAGCGTAATTGGCAGCCAAAACAGTGACACACCGCCGCCAGATGAATCAGAGGATGTTGATGTCTTTTTCTCACCGGAATGTTCACCTGTAGCAATCGGGCCGGAAGAAGAGATCCACGCGCCGGTAACACAGCCAATATTTGACATCTTTTCTCTGACAAATGGGGAGTCGGTAATTTCCATGACGACATGTCAACAACTTCTGAGCCCTTCACCTGCCATGTCTCCAATCATGCAAGGGGGTGAAATCTCTGGACATCCATTTCTTCTACCAAAATCTTCAGATGGGAGTCTGTCAGGAGTAAGAGCCGCAGCAGAAATAACCACTCTTGATCAAATTTGCACACTTGAGAGCAATCCAGAGATTTTTTTCTCTGACTCATGACCCTGCTCTCCTATCTTATTCGGGCCCTCCTCTCACCTTGTCAAGCCAGCCTTCCCTCAAATGTAAGCTGGCCCAGTTTATAATGGGCTTGTCCGAATTTGGACTTAACCTCTTAGCCCACAACTTTTGTGCTGGAGCAAACCCTCCTATCTCTTACCCATATACTCCCACCGAAACTTTGGGCCAAGAAGAAATTCCACAGCCCAATAACTACTTTAATATCTCCCCAGACTTGGCCGTGGCCCACCAACACTCCTCCAGCCCAATCATCACCAGCCCAAGCTCTAGCTCGAGCCTTAACAGGCGCTTAAGTCTCCGCTTTCTTCACCCACCAGAAACCTTCTCTGGAAATCACCTTCTCCAGGCTGCAACCCATCTCCACGTTCCCCAGGAACCACTTGCTCCAGAGATGCCTCAACACCATGAACATTATCTCCTTCTAAAACTCAAGCAAGACATTTCTCTCAACATACATCAAGCTGCCTCTTCTTCTCGAAATTACGCAGCGACAATGGAATATACAGGCCGTCCTTCTATCACCGCCAATCAAACGGTGACACTGTTCAACCCACCATCTCACCAGATGGAAAAAAGAGGCACTATTTTCACCGCTCCTGATTTCGACGACATTTCTGACGGAGAGTTGGACACTTATGAAGTTCTGGCACTTTAAGCATCATACGACCATTCTACGCTTCAAACCGGGATCAAACGGGAAGGCCTGAAGTCTAAGGATATTCTTGAAGAACCATCTGGAAAAAAGAGGAAACTCGATGGTTTTAGCTCTGCCACTATATCTCCAGGTTCATTACCGTTTTACAGCCGGTTTACCTTGTCTTTATTTATGTTCCTGCATGTCTGTACTAAAAGGAAACACAAAAGGAAACGGAAGATCTTAGAATCTTGTAGTCTCTATCTTCCTACCTCACAAAAAAAGTCGTGCCACTCTTGGCAATGGGATCATCCTTTAACTTCTCTCTTGATATCTCCATGTCAACGTGAGTTCACCTCTTATGGTATTTCTTCGCCTTTTATCTCAGTTGTCAAACGTAGACGCACAGATCAACTTGCTTCTCATAGCCCTTTCCACCCTCCTAATATTCGGCTTATTTTAGAAATCATAGGTTCAGTAGTGACTTCTCTTAAGGGAAAGAAACGGTCACTTGCTGAACGTGATAATCATTTCTGGTCGTTTGACTTTTCATCCTTCAATAGTCGCGCTTCTAGGGTTTCGGGTGTTGCCCCTTCGCAACCCCTTTACCTTCAATGAAAGTTCTCAGCTGGAACTGTCGCGGGCTTGGCCAAGCACGCACAGTTCGCGCAGCGATCAAAATGGCCAGTGAGCACAAGCCTTCATGTATTTTTCTTCACGAGACAAAAAAACCCTTCTCTTTCGTCAGTTCAAAATTTGCCAAATTAGGTTTCTCGTCAGTCGCGGGGTTGGACTCCGGTGGAGTGCTTGGTTCCAAAGGTGGTCTTTGGTTAAGATGGACGGATGATGTTTCAGGTAAGGTCCTGTATTCTGACAAAAATCTCATCCTCGTGGAATTTATTTCAAACAATAACCTTCTTTGGGTTGCCGGCTTCATCTGTGGGCATCCTAATCTTACCAAACGGCAACATACTTGGACTCATCTCTTATCTATCCTCACTAGTATTCAGCTTCCCCTTGCGCTTATTGGAGATTTTAACCAAGTTATGTGCATGGCTGACAAAACCGGGCCCAATTTCCTGTCTATTCCCGGACATAATCACCTCAACAACTTTATGCAACATCTTGGGCTAATTGACGTTAAGTGGATCGGCCCAGCTTTTACCTGGACCAATAACCATGATGGCCACTCTCGCACATATGAACGACTTGATAGATGTTGCGCTAACTCAAAGTGGTTGTCAACCTTTACTCAAGCTTTTGTCAAGAATTTATGTATTCAGTCGTCAGATCACGCCCCTCTTCTCCTCGACAGTTCACCTGTTAATGCCTTCTACCCGCGTCCTTTTCGCTTTGAAGCAATGTGGCTCAAACATCACCAAGGAATGGAGGTGATCAAAAATTCCTGGCAACTAAGAATTGATGGCTCCCCACTATTTAAAGTGGTTTCTTTGGGAAAAGAAATGCTTAAAGCTTTAAAGGGTTGGAACAAGCACAGATTTAGAGGCCTAGACTCTCAGATTAAGGAATCTATCCAACGGTTATCACACTTTCAAACTCTAATGCCCAATCTGGATGCCCAAGTATTGGAAAAATCAGAAAGAATGAAGTTGGATTGGCTTTTGGAATGTGAAGAGATATATTGGGCACAGAAGTCTCGGATTGATTGGTTGAGGTTGGGAGACAGAAATACTAAGTTTTTTCATGCCTCGACTATGGTTCGTAGAAACAGAAATAGAATCATCAGTATCTGTGACTCTGAAGGTGGAAGCCATACCTCCCATTCGACTATAACTGATTGCTTCCTGAAGCATTTTGCCAAGATTGATAGTACCCAAGCCTCCTCGTCCAGGATTCTTCCTTCATGTACCAATGAAATCTCCAGACAGCTTGACCTTTCCCAAATCTCTACTTTAGCCCGCCCCTTCTCTGCCTCTGAAATCAAGACCGCCTTATTTCAAATAAAAGGCCTGAAAGCTCCAGGACCAAATGGTATCCCTGCTATTGTATACCAAAAATGCTGGAACTTTATGGCGAGACCTATCACTGCAGCGGCCCTCTCTTTTCTTAGATCTGGTTTCATGCTACGTGAAGCAAACAGCTCCTTCATAGTTCTCATACCCAAATGTGTCAATTCTGTCAAGCCGGAGGATTTCTGACCTATCTCTTTATGAAACACCATCTACAAGGTCATATCCAAAACCATAGCAAATAGAGTCAAACCCCTCTTAAATTCCCTTATCTCTGACTACCAAAATGCGTATATCCAAGGGCGGCATATTAGTGACAATGTGCTGATAGCTCAAGAACTAACGAACAAAATCAGGCAACACAAGAAGGGTAAATCTTATTTGGGAGCCATCAAAATGGATATGAGCAAGGCTTTTGATCGGGTGGAATGGTCGTTCCTCGAAGAAGTCCTTAAGAAATTCAAATTTCCTGGCCACTTTATCCGCCTTATTATGCAATGTGTATCAGTGTTGTTAAAGGCGCAGGCGCACCTAAGGCATAAAAGGTCCTTAGAGCCCAGGCGCAAGGCGCAGGCGCGCGCCTTTTCGAAGCGAGGCGTAATACACAAAAATAATAAATTATGTCATGACAACTTTCAAACACTAGGTTTCAAATTCCATCGCATCATAATCTAACAAGTTTCCAACATAAGATAAGTCTTAAATCCACTAAAAATAAGTTTCCAACATAAGATAAGTCTGCATCAAGGAAATGTAGCCAGTCACTCTGGAGAGGTGATAATTAATTAGAATTTATTATATAAATATTTAATCTATAATCTTGGTTATTTAAATATGACAAAGAAGGTGATTCATGGAGAAAGTGTGGCATTTTAAAATGACATGAGAAGTCAAGAGATAGGACAGCCGGCCCTAATTGGGCAGCGCTCTCCCGTCTCTGATTACTCCACGGCCGGCCACTCTCCATCGCCGACCAACTCACAGCAGCCCCATCCCCGGTGAGCAACTCCAGCTGCTCCTTCACCGAGCCTCCGCGACCGCCGCGCCACTTCCACCCCCGCACGAGATTTATCACCGGTGCCATCTCCGGTCAGCCCCTTATTTCCGGCTACACCTACGGTTGCCGGCGCCCAAATCCCCGTAGTGTGGCCTTCATTGCTGCTGCTTTATTCTGTCAACTCCATTGCCGGCGCTTTCGTGCTTTCACTGAAGGCACCATCAACCGCCACGTCAAGCAAACGCTGCTGCCGACCACCTATTTGGTCCCTAATGGTCTGTTCAGCCAACGTGCCTGGATTTGCGCCTCCACCACCCCTGCGCGCCTGGTGCCCAGGTGCCTAGGCTCACTAGGCGCGCGCCTTCTTGAACGAGCTGCGCCTAGGCCTAGGCGAGGCGCTGAGTACGAGCCTAGCCGCGCCTTGCGCCTAGGCGCGCTTTTTATAACACTGATGTATATCCACTACCTCTTACCAGGTTCTTATTAATGGATCCCTATCTACAAGATTTTACCCATCGTGTGGCCTTAGGCAAGGAGACCCCCCGTCTCCGTATCTGTTCGTCTTGTGTGCTGAAGTTCTTTCCGCCTCCCTCAACAATGCACAAGCTTCAGGACAAATCCCTAGGATACAAGCTGGTCGGAACAGCCCGCCTATCAATCATCTTTTCTTCGCTGACGATATTCTTATTTTTACCAAAATGTCAACCAACTGCTGCTCTGCCCTTAAGGCAAAGCTGGATCACTTTTGTGAAGCATCAGGGCAAAAGAATAATTTTTCTAAGTCGTCGCTCACGATGAGCCCAAACACTGAAGCAAATAGGGCCACAAATCTGGCGCAAGCGCTGGGTTTACAATTGTCAAACTTGTTTGGAAAATATCTAGGCTGCACTCTAGATATTGTCACTGGCAGACATCAATTCTTCCAGAATCTTGTGGGTAAAATACAGTCACGATGCGCCGGGTGGAAAGGTGTCCTCTTGAATAAAGCAGGACGCGCTACCCTCATCTCTTCTGTGCTTTCGGCCTTGCTAAACTATCACTTACAGGTCTGTTTATTCCCCAAAAATATCTACAACTCCATTAACTCACTTTTGCCTAAGTTCTGGTGGGCAGAGTCGAACCATACCTCTTCTATACATTGGATCAGCTGGAAGGCCTTATGTGCACCCAAAACGTTGGGAGGATTTGGCTTCAAAGACATCCGGTTATCCAATCAAGCTTTGCTTGCCAAAACAAGCTGGAGAATTTTCAAGGCACCCGGGTGCCTCTTGGCAAAAGTTCTTAAAGGAAAATATTGTACCCGAACAAGTTTTAGTAATAGCCCCTCTTTAGGTAACTTCTCGTGGGGATGGCGAGGTATTTTAGCAGGACGACACGTCATCACATCAGGACTCAGGTGGCAGGTCAGAAAATGGTTCAAGTATTTTAATTTGGAACGATGAATGGATTCCTAATATAGAAACCCCTCCCCTTTCCATCACAAACTCCACTCATCACCCTGCCTCACTAGTGAAAGATCTCATCCAGAAAAAAAATTTGGAACACCTCCTTGATAGATGCCCTCTTCCCAGCTGACATTGCAACCAAGATTCAAGCCATTCACCAGTCCCCCCACGAAATTGATGATACCTTAGTCTGGAGGTGTACTAAGAATGGTGACTATACCGTTGCTTCAGCGTACAATATGTTATACCAACACAGCCTTGTGAATCGCATTAGCCTTGTCCAACCATCGAGATCCGTTTCGCATCCTGCACTTTGGAAGAATGTTTGGTCGCTACCAATCCCATCTAAACTAATCTTGTTTCTATGGCAGCTTTTATGGAATAGGCTCCCCTTGTACTACAACCTCCACAAAATATGAATCTCATCCTCTGACATGTGCCTTATTTGTCTGAATCATCCGAAAACAGTCGATCATCTATTCTTCTCTTGCCAAGCGGTCAGATCCATCTGGTTTGGGGGAATGGCAGGTCTTCATAGTCAAACCGTAGGAATCTCCTTCACTGAATGGCTTTCAAATTGGATTATCAGCCCAGCATGTCACCGGTCTTTATTACCCAAATCCATTCAGATTATAGTCACCATTTGGTGCATTTTGGATTCATAGAAATCATTTGATTTTTAGACAAACCCCTTTTCAGCCTATTCTTATCATCAATAATATTGCAACCTTAACCCAGAATATTGGTGCAACACTTATTAGACAAATATCATCCACTTCTCCCGCCATCTATAAAACAGCGCCACTGGTGGTTGCTCCATCTTCAGCTATCAGTCCCGTCATCAACCAGTGCAATTGTGTGACTGTGAAACCTCTTAGAATGGTTATTGATGTCTGTTTCAATAAAGCCACACTCAAATCGGGTTTGGGGCTTTACTGTCTTACGGAAAATGGCCTTCGATGCGGCTCAGCAGCAATTTCTTTTTTAGCATCTGATGATTTGAATGCACTCTCAAAAGGCTTGCTTACATCTTCTTTATGGGCAAAGAAGCCAATCTTTTACATATTAAAATTCTCACTAACTCTAATTTTTTGCTTACTCAGCTCTCGAATATGGTGGAGATCCCTGATACCACCGCTCCTATTATGTATGACTTTTGCTACATGCTATCATACTTCCATCAGATCAGTTTTGATAGAGTCACGCCGCCTCAGATTAAGGAATCCAGATCTTTAGCTGCTTTTGCCTGCCATGCACGTGTTACCGTCTTCCAAGACTGGGTGCATGACTTTTTGCCATAACGAGATCTCTATTTTCTATTTTGTATGCGCATGTCTTTTGCTTTGTATTAATCCTAGCTCTGTTCGCAACCCCTTGTAATTTTGATCAGGAAGTGTAGCTTTATGTTTCCTTGTCTGTAATCACCATGAGGTGCTAAACTCTTTTCATGTATATGACATTCTACTTTATACCAAAAAAAAATAAAATTCAGGACCCTTGGTAAAATCAGAAGAAAGACCGGTAGGTTACCTGCAAAGTCAACCGAAGATGCCAGCCTTGGAGTGCTGGTGGTGCACTCATTCAAAGAGATCACATCACATGCAAAGATAACGCTTTCTTGAAGGTTGCTTCAACGCCACTCGTTCCACTGCTCACACCAATCTCCACCCCTTTGCTGTTGTTCTCATTTCCCCCCTATTTTGGGCACCAATAACAGGGACCTCAGTCCTGCCCTTGCTGGTGGGAGTCTCATAACAGGGAGGCATACACGAGGGTTGTGCTTCCCACGTTACCCATATACAATGCATCCTTAAAATATGAAGCAATCAATAGATAGGGATAGGGTGAGGGTTCTTATATTAAAACTCCAGAATTTTGGTAGATGCCGATATGTACCGTCCACCCCCCAATTTGATTGAGTATAATATATATATATATATATATATATATATATATATGAAAGTTGAAGCTGAGAGAATGTAATCCAGTCATTGCTTACTTGGATATTTTATTAACTTGCCACGTGAACTTTACAATTCTAACTTTTGAAATTACTCAACTTTTTTAATTTCTTTCTTTTTTCTCTCTCACCTATTAAATTTGATTTGAATTCATTTTCTTTTTTTTCCTTCTCTCTCTCTCTCTCTCTCTCTCTCTCTCTCACACACACACACACACAAAATATGTCAATACCTCATAAATCTCTTTTTCTATCTAAATTTACAGACATGCATACTTCTTTTATCTCTACTTTATCCTAAAATTTTGACTACAATATACTTTTTCACTAATACCATTTGTACATAACCCAAGCTAATTTGATAAATTTATTTCAAAATAAAAAGGGTCAAATTCCAATTTTGTAAACTAATCCCTACAATCTCCAATGTTTTTGCTTTTCCATTTTTATTTATGATCTAAAATACATACAATTTTTTGAACACTCTAAGTTTACAATTAGTTTTATAAACCAATCACTAAATTAACTCTACACTATATACAAATTTATTCTTAATTTTGATATTCAAATTAATAATTATCCTTTTCTCCTTTCCTGCTCGAATGCGTGTTCTATCTCTTGCTCTCTCTCCCCCTCTCAAAACACCATTTTTACTTATTTTTGGCATAAAAATCTAACCGTTTAAAAAGTTATATTATTACTTTCGATGTTACTTCAATTTCAAAGAAGAAAAGTTTCATATTTCTTTAAAGAATATACGTTTAATGATGCCCCTTTGTATATTGGTTTAGGAACAATATTATAATATTCTTATCAAGTAGTTGAGAAATATTATTTGCAATCTCTCATGTAATTTTTATTTTTTCACTAAAAATATATTTTAAAGATAGTTGTTAGTTTTTTAGTGACAAGCATAAAGTAGAAATATACTCTTCATGTATAGTTTAATATTTTGATAATCGCAATATAATGTTTCCGTGTGTAACGCACGGGGTTAAAATTAGTACTGCATGATCCTTGATAATTGGTCCCGAAACTACTATTTATAACCGTTTGATAAGGGAGGACTGATGTGAGAGGAGGAAGGGTTAGCGATCGTGAACGGTAGAAAGCATCGGTCCCGAACCATCCAATATTTTCAAAAGTTTTGGCCATACTATTGTGTACACAAACATGATGTAAGGTTCCGTTCGTTTGCCATTTTTATTTATATATTTTTTTCAAGGATGACAAACAGATTCCTTTTATTGTGTACGTTTATTCTTTTTTATTTTGAAATATAACCCAAACAATACAAAAAATATGTGAAAATATTTTTCTCGGGCGCTTTTTGCCGTTTGTCAGAGAAAAGTAGCTAGAAAAATTTTGCAAAATAATAGAATCACATGATTATACTTTCTAACTAGATACGAAAATGATAAAATCAAAATAAACATTTTAAACAAACGGTCCCATTACAAGTTCTTACTTCGAGACAATAGGAAGTCCCTACTCTAAGCCAAAAGAAGAAAGGAAGTCCCCGCTATAGCCAAAAGATAAAAGGAAAGTCCGCACTCAAATTCTGTTGGTCTATGTACAAAAATTTGATCTTGCACTCTAAAAGAACTTGATTAACAAATTATCTTCTTAAATCAATTAGGAATTATCTACTTAGATCAATTTGACTCGATGATACAAACGAGTTAATTTAAGAAATGATCCATGCCTTGCAATCTTATCAGACATTGGGAGCATTTTGTTGTCCACGCTGACAGGACATTTCGAGATTGAAAATTGAGAAATATATATTTGCATTTCATGAGAATTAAATCTTTGAACTTCAGTTTAGTCAATCGACTTCTACATTGGTTCCCAATCCAAAAAAAAAGAAAAAAGAAAAAAAGGAGACTTTTACGTTCGATGTTAAAGTACTTATGTAACGATGTTTGAAAGGTACTTCCATTATGAAGTCGTAAAAAATGAGGCTCGGATACCACTTTAATATTTTTATCACCTTTCAACGGTTTATCAAGTGTCATTCGTGTCCTTTTTGGAGTGTAATAACCTAAACTGAGATATGCGAGTAGCCTTATACCCGGTGAGACTTCATCGCGCTCGTTCTTGTTTATTTTTTTTTCAGCAATTCTAATCGTTCTTGTTTCAATCAATTGAGAGCATCAGAGTCCATAATAGATCATAATCCTTGCCCTTTCAATCTCAATAAATTTCACAAAAATAATATCAAAGTTAAGCACCGATATTTTTCTTAAATTATTTTTGACTCTTAAATAACGTGAGTGACATCCGTCGGCCAAGTTGTTAGAACAATTGCGAGGATCCATTATTATATTTAATTAATACTTAAAATGAAATATTCGACCTCTTTTAAAAGTAAAAACGCATAAATACTGCAAGTGAATCCGTAACGGCGACTTGTCACCGTCCATTCACGATAACCCAACGGGGAAACTGCACCGCACGACCGTTAGAAATTCCGTCCGGGTCCGATCCGGTCCCACCTCGTCAAGCCCCATTCCACCAGCCCACCAATAGTCATCCGCCGCGTGTCGGCCACCCTCTTACAGCTGTTTCACAAATCAATATTCGCTCCAATAAAGGATCTTCACGGAGCATCTCCTTAACAGTGAAAGCTCGCAGAAGAAACGTAAGAGGAAAATATCCCCCATTTCCCATTCCCCTTTCCCCTTTAAATGCCAAAGCGGGAACCTCAACGCACACTCTCTAACCTCGGCTTAGGGTTTCTCTCTCTAAATATATTCTCTCTAGCTTTGCTTCGTTTTCACGCTCATTTTCTGTCAGTTTAGATCTGAGCTGTTTGGCCTGTGCCGCAGTGTGAACCTTCGATCGTATCAGGTACGTTTCGGTTTTTAGAGTTGTTGATCGTTACTGCTGTGTTTCACGCAAACACGCAACTGCTGCGAGCGTTTTTCTGTGAGTGAATTTAATTCGTTTCTTTTGGTGTTTGGATTGTTCTGTTTTTGTGTTCGGTTTGTTGCTCAAGCGGAGCAGGTAATAGGTGGAGTAGGATTTTTCAGTACTGAAATGTTCTGTGTGAGTTGGCGGTATTTAATCGACTTTTTCTTCTTTTTTTTTTGGTGGACGGATCTAAGTTTATTCTTGTGAATCTTTATTTGTTGTGGTAATAATTTGAATCATTAGACGAGAAGCTTGATTACTCGATTCTCCATCGAAGTATACCTTAGTTTGTAGGATAAAATGTGCATGTATGTACTGTATGAATTTTACACGTAATTATGATTGTGTTGACTGACTGATAATCGTTTTTAGTGCATCGGAATCTGACCTACATCACGAATTACTACTCCTTGGCACTGTTGTGTTTGAACACGTTACAAATGGTTAATCCGTTTCAGTGTAGAGTTTAAGGTTGTTGCGCTTTGAAGGTTTGGTAGAACCGTCTATTTGCACGTTAGGCGTTGCTGATTGTAATGCGTTGTAAGGCAGCTTAATTTTTGAAGAGGAATTTCTAGTGAGATCTTAGAAGTCAATTATTAGTTTACCTGCCGAGCTTACCCTTTGAAGCTTTTAATCACTGTGAAAAGATTTGGATAGCTAGTTGCACTTTTTGTCTGTCTCAGCATAGTAGAAGAATTTTTAGGTGTAGTAGCTGTCAGTGAAGAGGTCCAGGGCTTATTTGTTTGTTTCTCTGTTTGGTTTACGTGCTTGAAATGGCATGGGTTGCACAGGCTCTGCACAGTGGATATTGATCCTTTGGCTGTCATCATCACTGTAATTTAAGTCTTTCTCCCAAACTTTTTGGGGCTGGCTATGTCAGTCATCTTCCTTCATTCTGTCCTATCTAAGTGCATCTTCTCTGAAACTAGTGGTCCACATGTTCTGTTCGGTCTAACGGAACCGTACGGTACCTCCTATTATTCCCATCTACTTGGCACAAATGATAACATATGAATTTTCCAGCCCATTTATCATAAGCAGAAATAATAGAGTATTAGCAACTACATACCGTGAGTAATTGCGGCTCTGAAAATCCAATCTGGTTCATAATTAATCGCCTTGTATTAGGCCTGGGTAGTCATTTGTAGGTCACACAATTCATTTGCTTTACTGCTTATTCTTTTTGAAAACAATCACCTTGTGAAATTGGATACACGATCTTCAGATGCCCAGACAGATAACAAAAACACAGTTTGTTTTTACATAAATGCCTTCTTGCTCCATTTGCTTGAGCAGCACGTCCTTAAGGTTTCATTTTATTCTTGGAGGACTTTGTGATGAAGGTTTTCTAATGCCAGCAAACGTAAATATGTTTGGCTGGGTTCTAAGTTCATTATTAGTCTTATGTTAGAAAACAGGGAAAATAGATGAACTACCTGATACATAAACTTAGTTTAAATTTGGATTACGTGGAATCTGTTAACATAGAAATCAAGTTGTCCTTTTCTTATTCGATGTGCGTTAAACCTACAGCTGCTATCATCTCTTAAGTGAGGGGTGAACATTTTCTCACGGTTATCTTGAGTGAAAACTTTTAAAAAATGTATTCATCTGATGTGCTCTGTTATTGATTGCCAGAAATTCACGTTGGTTTGAAATTCTAAATGGAGGAGTCAAAGGTTTTTCCTATTGAGACTCTGAACAAAGCTCCCGACTCTCATCGATCCTCGAATCAGAATCCACCTCTTAATGAAAGAATTCTTTCGTCCATGACCAGGAGATCAGTTGCAGCACATCCTTGGCATGATCTTGAGATTGGTATGTAAATTGATGCTAAGAGATTGACTTTTTACCCAAGATGCCTTTCTATTGGTTGACCTTTTATTGACTCTTCTTTTTCAAAACAGGACCTGGAGCACCAACGATATTCAACTGTGTAAGTATACGCATGTAATAAACCTTTTGGAGTGTTGATAATTGAAATGCATGATATGTAAAAAACTATTTGTCTAGATCTGACGTGTCTACTGAGTGGTGTACAAAATCATATCAACACTGAGAGTGATAGTCTTTTATCGAGACAGCTGTAGAGATCAATTGAAGATCCAGGAACAGCACAGCTGATATGTAATTCATGTTCCCTTTCAGTTTGGAGTTTAGACATCTAAGTGATAGGATCCTGAAAATCTTTATATTCTGATATTATTATTGTATCTTGTCTTTATTTTTATTTTAGAATTTAGTAAACATCAGGGAGACATAGCTATCTTTAGAATCCCATTGGTCCCTTATGAGAGCAGTAGGTGGTGATACAGAAATTCTGGTCCTTCCAAAAACGTTATTGCGTGTAAATCATGTGCATAAATATCTGTTTAGCTTTAGCAATCTTACGCATTTCATTTTATAGGCAGGACTATGTTTACTTCTTCTCTTTGTACATATACATGTTGGCAGTATATATTTGAGATATGTGCGTCTGGTTTGCGTAATTCGACATGGGATCTTTTCTAGGCTTGGTTCTCATCTACCAAAGTAAATTGATCCATTTTTTATGGAAGCCTGAAGTTTCTAGTAGTATTTTGCTTGCATAGTGAAATTTAACTTCTATGACTTTGAAGTTGACTTTTAGATTGATCTTATCTTTCGTTCTATGTAAATTAGGTTCATTCTATAAATAATTAACATCAAACCTTCTTTTTATGGAAGTTTACTACTTTTCTTTGAGCTTGTAATGCTTGCATATACTCCTATGAATGATATGGAGACATTTGGCACTCTATTCTTGTCTTTATACTTGTTTATATTTGCTCAGGTGGTTGAAATCAGCAAGGGGAGTAAGGTAAAATATGAACTTGACAAAAAAACGGGGCTGATCAAGGTAATCAAGCACTATTTGATGATCATGTAATTTCTTGAATAATCTTGAGAACTAAAATTTGAATTTGTAGGTTGATCGTGTCCTTTACTCGTCGGTTGTTTACCCCCATAACTATGGCTTCATCCCGCGTACTCTTTGCGAGGACAATGATCCGATGGATGTCTTGGTTATCATGCAGGTATGCCATTTGATGTGCACTTCTCTGATGAATATAACTTCCTTGGTTCTTTGCTATATGTTTTTTTGGCATTACTTCTTATTGTGACATTTAGCATTTAGGATGCTCCTGAAACATTTGGAGAGTGGCAAAAGTTTAATCTGTCGAGGAGTACTGAATGTAGCTAGAGACCTGCAACTAGGATCATTATCCAGACCTCATTCATCACGATAAAGTAGAACTTATATATGAGGACCCTCAGGGACTATTGCTATTTTGGGTAATTGGACAGTAGTTGCTTTTTAAAATGGAAAAGTGCATAAGCTAATATCTTTATGTGCAGCATTCGATCCCGTATGCTACTCCATAGCCCCCCGATTTTCCACTACATGTACACACCAAAAAGAAAACGGAAGATGATAAAGGAAGTGTTTTGAGTCATCTGCTTCATAGAGTGGTAGCTCTTATGTTTTAAGCTCCACTTTATGTTCTACATAAATTACGAAGTATGATATATTCTGACTTCTAATCTCGGCATCATTCTTTTTCTGCCAAAGTTCAGTAAATTAGCACTCACCCCCTAACTAGTAGACATAAGCTGCCGTCTCCCTGGGTAAAAAGGTGAGAACTTCCATTCGGGGATAATGAGATAAGAGAAAAGTACATTACTACTGTATTTAATTTAGTCAAATAATCCCTCATCAATCTAAAAGTGTGTATAATTGCCAGTTCTACTTGGAACCCAGTCAGTGCTAAAGACTTGCCTACCTAGCTCTGAAGTTGTGTGATAGGAATAAAATAGTTTTGACTTTTGAGTCGATCTTTCTCATCAAGATTCTAACATTTTGGATTGGACTTGGTAGACAGAATGGAGTATTGAGCCATGTTAGCCGCCATGTTAGCCCATACCAACTGAATTTCATACCAATTGACCACCAGATGGAGTATCTAGACTAAACCCCTGACATTAAAGTGTCTTTGCAAACATATACAGGAACCGGTTCTTCCAGGTTGCTTTCTTCGGGCTAAAGCTATAGGCCTCATGCCTATGATTGATCAGGTATGTAATGCCCTGAAAAGCATAAAAGTGTTTGTTTCACCCATTACACAAACTGACTTTGGTTGAATGCAGGGAGAGAAAGATGACAAGATCATTGCAGTCTGTGCTGATGATCCTGAGTATAAAGGCTACACTGACATCAAGGAGCTCCCGCCACATCGTCTGGCTGAGATCCGTCGCTTTTTCGAAGATTGTATCCTTCCGCATAAACTTTCAGAATCTTTTGTGGACAGACTTACATCGCCTGTGTATTAGCTTGTATTGTGGCAAATTGAAGTAAAATCTAATTCAATACTGGTAGGAAGTAGAAACAGTTAAGCTTTTATTAGAACACGCCCTATGTGGTAGGGTTTTCTGCTAGTTAGGCTCTTGCTGAGCTTTATGGATTAATATCTTAAACTGAAAGTTCTTAACAACTAATACAGACAAGAAAAATGAGAACAAGGAGGTTGCAGTGGATGACTTTCTGCCAGCCACAAAGGCCTATGAAGCAATCCAGCATTCTATGTAAGTGACAAAATTGCCATTCTTTCTTTCCGTGTTTGGATCGCTTCAGCTTTTTTTGCACGATGCTATAGAGTAAATTCATGCCCTTCAATTTCAAAATACAGGGTTTTTTGTACGCTTGTTCTATGGCGGACATCTTATTCTTATTCATAGGACTGACATGACCGCAATGACTACATCGCTAATAGTCTCGATCTCATCGTGTAATTTACTTTTGTTGTGTAGGAATCTCTATGCTGACTACATTGTGGAGAGCTTGCGGCGGTAAATCATATGTCGTACACAAGTGGTGGGCGTAGAAGTTGCTGTTATATGAGGCGTGCTAATTTTGGATATGATTTAGGTTTTGCTGCATGCGCGCATGTTGGTTCGAAATATGTGCTTATGCTACTGTCTTGTGAATTGCTGCCTGCCTACTCTATAGTTGTTGATGATGGCGAAAGAAGTACTCCGGAACAAGTTTATAGCTATATGAACAGTACATGCTACCTGTCAGCATTTTGAATTTGAGCCCTTCAATTTTTTTTTTGGGAATTTTTTGATTTCGTTTTAATGTTTTCCCTAAAGCACCACAGTCGGATTATAATGTGCATAGCTTGCAATCGCAGTGAAATTCTTTTCATATCATTAGGCCAAAAATCCCTAAAAATATTCAGGACAAATTACGCTTACATCTTTCCAATTTTAGTGTTATTATGCTTGTTATGCTTCACATATGAAAAATTACAGTCTATCCCATTGACTCGGATTTAAGGCTGTAAACGAAGATTCGGTGGATGTATGTGGAGGGATTGACTCGGTGTGAAGGTGTGTCGCTTCACAGCTGATGTCTCTGTAGAATTCAGTCCATAGGTAACGGGCGGGCGTGAGGATGAAGATTGGTTGAAGAAACAAGGGCTTTAGTGTCATTGTGAACTCCTTCAACGTTTTCAATAACTTCGCAAGTACGATCCAATTGGGGTATTTTAGTGGAAAAATAAAAGAACACTGGTTCCAATATCTTCGAGACTTTAAAGCTTTGAGTTCAGAGTTCTCCTCTAATGGATTGAAGCTTTGCCAACGACCAGATATCAGAATACTGAGGCGAGTCGAGATAGTATTAGCAGTGTACCTGATGAGTTTCTTGCTCACCTTGTCTCTCTTCGTTCAAGAAAAAAGATATGGAGACCACCAATGTCAATTCCGTCAACTTACCTCCAGCCTCAATTTCAAAGTGCCCTTCGCAAACCCAATCTTCACACTTTGCCTTTCTCTGCAGAACTAACATGTTGAAGCAGTGGAACAGCCTTGAACATATCAAGCGACTTCAATTGGATCGAACACAACGATGCAACCGGATACTGTCATACTCCAATGCACCACTTATGGTTTGGATGGCCCAAAAAAGGAGATGCTACTTATGAAACTGAGCTTGATATCAGCAAGAAAGAGAAGCTGCAAGGTTACAATTTTAGGTGAAACTAACTGATTAGTGCTAGATCATGGGAGCAGCCCTTAAGAAATCAGAGGTCAGGTAATGCAAGTTAGACGCCACTCCACATATTTCGAGCAACCTTATCCAATCTACGAGTTTAAGATTATCGGCAGCATAATTTGCCAGAAATACACATCACTCGATGACAGGCATTTCCTGGCTATTAAATCTACTCATGAATCGCTCAAAAACAAATACGGTACAAATACTTAATGCGCAAAGAGTATCCATTTTTTCGAATCGTATTCACTAGCTGATTCAAAGATCCAGCTATAATTAACATACCTCGATCGTCCCTTCACAACATAAAAGCAACGCGTGACAAATTTCTAACTGAAGTTACCGGAATTGTTCTGCAATATGCTGTTTGTATTGAGCATGTCATCTCATCAGAATACTTCACCCTTATTAAACATGCCGCTAGTTCCTTCATAACAAGTAAACCAGATACAGTTATTTGTGCAGCTAAAAGCCCTAAGAATCCAGAGTAGAGGTAGATGGCTGACTGAAACCCTTGCGTTCATGACAAAGGCATAGGTAAGAAGAGTAACAAAAGGATTACAGAATATGTGACTACAGACTGCATGGCAGCGCCAGAAGTATCCTCCGAAAGACTGGATGGCAAAAGTTGAGCCCCAAAGAAACTTTGAAGTTCAACTTCGGGCTCAAAAGCTTGAATTCCGCTCGCAAGTTGTACCCGCTGCTTCTACCATCTCAAGATCAGGATAGTGAAGTTCAAAGCATGGCAATATTTTCCATACCTATCTCAAAGTTTATCACCTAACAAAATTTTTCCGCGAGTTCAAATGCTTCTGCCCTGCCCGGAATATCAGGGGTTTCAATGACACAAAGATCTGCATCATTAGATTCTGACACCAACTTCCTTATGTAACTACACTTTGAGACCAAGGGAAAACTGCATGTGGTGTCAGGAATGAATTGAGATGTTCCCTACCTTGTGATATTGAAATCGTGATTCTATTATAGATCCCAATTTTTTGTTTACATTAAGTAATCAATCAGTTTCAAGAGCAAACAAGCAGGTACAATTTGTCGTCAGTTCCAAATAATATCGAACCAGTGTGCAAAGGCTTTTCATGATATAAGTTAGACTTGAGTTCTGGATTGAGCCTCTGAGAATCAAAAGAATGCAGAGAAGTGGTAAAATGCCTCATATGAAAGACTGAAACAATTCACTTACAACTGACGCATAGGCAAGAATAATAGTGACCATAAACAGAATCAAGAGAATGAGGGACCATAAACTGATAGGTAGCTATCAGTTAATGGCCAACTTCAAACAATGAACACAATTGATACACTAAAAAGTTGTTCAATTTATGATCACGGTAACCAGAGTTTCGGACATCCAGACGAATAGATATAGTCTCCGATATATCAGGGGAAAAGTATCAGACCAAATTCGCCCTCAAAAGCTTGAGAATATGCCTATATCGAAACCCAGCAAATCTGAATCTGCAATAGTAGAGAAATGCAGCAGACTTGAACCCCGAGGGAACTCTCACAACTTCATTTGAATTTGAGTGGTGTCAAGATCTTCACGGCAGGCGATACTCACGTCCTCCAAAACTTTTGCATTCTTAAGAAAATACCTGATCAACTTCAGCTGATCTTCTTCCCTGTGAGCGTGAAGATAACCGACTTCCAAGGTTCTAAGCTTCGAGACCAACCAAACAAGCAGGAATAAGTTGTGGTTCGATCCATGTAAATGCAAACAAAGCATGTTTACCCCGGAATAAAGTCAAATGGCACAAGTCCCTGACCAAGGGGGAAACCGGGGTGTCAGGTGATGTGAGTTTTACTTCTCTAAAACAGAATAAAGCCAGTGAATTTGCAACAATTTTACTAATAGCGACGCAGCTTACGTCTACAAAGACAAGAACTTCAACATTGGGCATACTCTCGAGAAGAATTGGCAACAACTCCCAGCCACCATCAGCAAGCCCGAGATGTAAACGAAGCAAGTTTGGAAATGTGGGTATATAGTGACATGCAAAGCCATTACCCTGCATATCCACAATGGTAAAGGCCAGAAGAGCACAATTTGGAAAATTAAGCAGAACGATGAAATTTAGATAGAGTAACAAGATTAATCTTACCCTCAAAGACAAGAATAGATCTTTAACAGCGGCAATGCTTCTAATCATCTGAACTAAACCCTCGCCATAAATTGCATCACTGACCCCATGACTATCATCCTTATCAACAGTAATCTCGGCTTGGAAAATCCCAGGGAAGCAGCTAATCACGTTATAGCCTTGGGATACAAGGTGGAAAAGGTCAAGGCACTAGTGATTGGGAGCATCAATCACAACATTGTACTTGTAACGACCTCCGGTGCACGTATGAGAGTGCGATTCCAACTTAAACCGTAAGCTTAACCTCTTGAGCGAAGGCACCAAAACGTTAATAGTCTCCACGTTATCCACCTCAGTTTGTAGAAACCTATATAAATGTAATTCTTCAAGCACTGGGCAGCTAGAAAAGAGCATCTTAATGGAGGCATCATCGGTGTATATAAGCGAGTGCAGATGAAGAGTCTTGAGGCTAGGGAAACAAACTTGAGCAGGCACATCCAGAACAAATTTTTGACCCAGTTTTAGCACCACTAGGGTTGTGCAGTGCATGAAATGGTCCCATGGCAGTCTAACTTTCCCACGTACCACGGAGAAATCAAAATCGAGATCAAGCGCTTGGACGTTGCACATTGTGACGTTACACAGAGACGTGTAAACGCGATGACATCACAACGATGGGAGGAACTGAGATGAAATTTCTGAATAGGCAAGCCGCTGCGAAGAATCAGGATTTTGTCTATGAAGTCCAGGAAAAGGGTCTCTTCGCATCTGCACCGGCAGTGGCAATCTCTACGGGGCATTTTGAAGAGGAGGGTGGGTAAAAGGGCCCAAATGTACTTCCATCTGGTCGAGAGTAGGCCGGTTCTGACGGCATAATTTTCGGGAAGAAACGAGAGAAGGTGGGTGAGAATAGCATCAGGCAACTTGCTGATCCTGTCCTCGTTTGGGCAAATTCTCTTAGGCTTACTGGGAGGTCTAGAGTGCAAATCCATTGAGAGAGAGGGCGGACACAAAGGTTCAAAATCAAACACCAGAAGAAATGAGAACTAGGGATTTTGTTGCCCTAAATCACCACCAGCTTGCTGGGCAAGAGCTACAGCCAGAGCGAAAAATTCTGATTACGGAGGCGCCGGCGCCGGTCATCGTGGAATTACCACGACGGCAACACTTCACCAGATAGTGAAAACACAAGATAATTAACCAGCGATACTGAGTGTGAACCATGAGCATTGTCGGAAGCTATGAAACTCCATGTATATGCAATTAAACCTTAACATGCCAAGTCCTAGATTGCTGGCTAAATCATAGGAACAAGATGGTATAAAGTTGCCTAGTACGCCGCATAAGCCGCGATTAGCGGCCGCTATAAAGTTTCAATGACATTTATTTTATTGACACAAAAAATATGTTATTAAGAATTGTCGCTAAATGTATTAACAATAATGCCATTAACCATGTCAAGCAACAATTCTTTATCACTGTATAGCGGCTTTTACTCTGAAAACGCAGCCGAAAGTTGTTCTAAATTATGACGCTTGAATCTTGCTTTTTGTTGTAAAATTCCTTTTTCAGTTTATTAAAAAAACTGATGCTTAATCCCTTTGTGTCAGAATACCAAGCGGCGAATTTTTGTGACAGAAAATCCATGAAACAGTCTCATGAACAGCTGCAGCTACTCATTGTGAACTGTGGGCATGAAAGCAACTGTATTCTATGTTTGGGCAGTGGGCACATTACGGCTTAGAGCATATCTTCATACACCGAAGTGACCACCGAGAATGACCTCGGAACAGAAACAGCAGCCGCAGCAACAACAGCGGCGGCAACAACAACAAGATTAACAACATAGTGGTAGTCCTGAAACCAGTGCGAAATTTACTCCAACTCACCACCAAGCATCCTCACCTCAAAGGAAACCAACCATCTCTCATATGTACGAAGTCAAGGAGACTCCAATGGATCAGGAAATCAACAATCCGTTATGAACATTATTTCTAAAAGACCCCATCTACCGCGCCCCTATCTTGTATCCTTAGGTGCTGAACAGAAGGCCGCCCCGCCCATAATCGCTAAAGTTCGTAAGCTTCGACAGATCTGAACCAAATTCACGACTAAGTACTTCAAGACGCTGGAGAGTATTTAAAGCAACTCCCACTGAAGTTTAAAGAATCATTGAGCTCAGACAAACTGTAGAGACTTTCCATCAATAACATGAGAAACCCAGCTGAGAGAAATGAGGCGAAACCAAACCACAAGGCATTCAACACCAACACAGCCCATCGAAAGACCATCCACCATCGAATACCACCAAAGACTCTGTTGGAGAAGAACGACCGCCACCATTACCTATGGCTACAGCATCTGGCCAGAAAACGTACGAAGATCAAAAGTCATGGTTAGTCGTGAAAATTGAATCTTACTGCAACCCAAAGAAGCCAGAATGAACAGCGAAAAGAAAGAGGCTGGGAAGCCTCGAGACCCTAGATCCAACTAGTGGCACTCGAGGTTACAGATCTACTCCGTACTAGCCAATCAAATAGGTGGCTTGGTGGTACACATTCGGTCGTTTGGGCATTCTTAATCTTAATAGACCACCGAGCAAAGCACGGTATGACTTGGTTTTTAGCAACAGATCATCCCTATAAAGTGTTGATACGCAATGTGCTGCCCTAACTTGTTAATGTTACCTATTTTGCTCTTGTTAACCTTGGTTATGTCTTGTGTGAGGTTATTGAGATGAGTTAACTTGAGTATTGCATGTAGGCCACTTGTTAGCTTGTTGTAGGCCACTTAGCTTGTTATCAGTACAAAAAGGAGGTTCTAGCATGTGTGTTGTGCTAAAATTAGAGTGTTAGAACTGTAGAAAGACTTTTGAGTGAAAAATTAGTCCATTTTCCCCCCCTGTTTTTGCTCTGTTTACTCAGCTTTGTTCTCCTTTGTTAGCTGCTAAAATGCAGACCTATTTAGCATCCTTAAAACTACTTCTTTGAGTGTTATCTAACCTGTTTCAGCTCTACAACTAGCCAACATTTACTAGCATCAGAGCCAGCTTCGTGAGAGGTAGATTGCTGTGACGAATCGGCGCCAAAATCACCGATTGAGCAGAAATTTCAGCATGGCCAACACTAGTGGGTCACAACCAGCCTATGTTCCAGAGTTTGATGGAGAAGACTATGATTTCTGGTTTGTGAAGATGAAAACAATCTTCAGATCTATGGGTTGTGGGATTTGGTCGAAAATGGGTTTACTGAACCCGAATCTACACAGAATTTGATCGAAAATCAAAAGAAGAAATTGGAAGAGGTTCGACAAAAGGATGCAAATGTTCTTTCTATAATCCAAAGAGGAGTCACCAAATCCATCTTTCCCAGAATAATAAGAGCAAAAAAGGCAAAAAAAGCATGGGATATTCTCAAAGTTGAGTACCATGGTGATGATAAGGTAAGAGCTATCAATCTTCAGACTCTTAGAAGAGATTTTGAAAATATGAAGATGAAAGAGAATGAAACGTTAGCTGAATTTTTCACTAAGTTCATGGATCTAATCAATCAAATGAAGTCTCATGGTGAAGAGATTAGCAATAGAAGAATTGTTGAAAAGGTTCTAATTAGTTTACCTGAGAAATTTGATCCAAAGGTAGCCATTATTGAAGAAACCAAAGACATTTCTGAACTAGGTGTTCAAGAATTAATGGCTTTTTTAAAGTCCTATGAGCAAAGATTGGCAAGACGTTCTGAGAAATCCATTGAGAGTGCTTTTCAATTAAACTCATTGTTGGCTCATCAAAGAATGATGAAAGGAAGTTCCAGAATCTTGGACAAAATAGAAAACATACATTTGGAGGGAAAGGTAACGATTCTAAGGGAAAAGATAAAACAAGAAGAACCTTTGAGAGGAGGCAGAATGATGATGGGGCATCACAAAAGTGTAACATTTGTAAAAGGGGCAGCCATGTAGAGAAAGATTGTTGGTTTAGAAGGAAGCCACAATGCCACAAATGTAAGAGATTTGGACATGTGCAGAGGAACTGTAAATCAAAGAATTTTCAGCAAGCAAGTGTTGCGGAAGAAAAGGAAGATGAAGGAAATCTGTTTTATGCTTGCCAAAGTGTCACGGAACATAAGAGAGATGTGTGGTTTCTTGATAGCGGTTGTAGCAATCACATGGCAGGAAATGAAAGTCTTTTCCTAGACATGGATAGCACTTTCAAATCCCAAGTAAAGCTGGGAAATGGAGCATTGGTTGAGGCTAAAGGAAAAGGAACAATTGGTGTTCAAACCAAAGAAGGAGATAGGTTTATTCGAGATGTTCTACTTGTTCCTGACCTAGATCAGAATTTGTTTAGTGTTGGACAACTATTAGAACGTGGTTATAAACTCGATTTTGAAGGCAATGGATGCATGATATATGACAATGGGCAACCAAGGCAGCTTGTGAAGAAAATAAGAATGGAAAGTAATAGAAGTTTCCCATTCACCTTGAAGTATGTCAAGGATGTTGCAATGAAGGCACATATCGTAGAAAATTCATGGCTATGGCACAAGAGATTCGGGCATCTAAATTTTCAAGGTCTTAAGCTACTTTTTCAGAAAAATTTGGTGCAAGGGCTGCCTACTATTGAAGGCAAACATGGCATATGTGAAGGCTGTGCACTTGGGAAGCATCATCGCCGCCCATTTATGAAGGAAGTAGCGTGGAGAGCCAAAGGGAAGCTTGAGTTGATGCATACGGATGTTTGCGGGCCTATGCGAACACCTTCAAATGCACAAAATAGGTACTTTATTCTTTTCATTGATGATTATACTCGCATGACATGGGTATATTTCATGAGACAAAAATCTGAAGTATTTGCCATTTTTAAGAAATTTAAGAGTTATGTTGAAAAGCAAAGTGACTGCTTTATAAAATACATTGAGGAGTGATAGAGGAAAAGAATACAACTCAAGTGAATTCAACAAATTTTGTGAAGATGAAGGCTTGGAAAGGCAAGTAACCGTTGGCTATACTCCTCAACAAAATGGAGTATCGGAAAGGAAGAACCAAACAGTGATGGAGATGGCGAAATCCATGCTACATGAGAAGAGACTACCAAAACATTTTTGGGCAAAAGCTGTTTATACAGCTGTGTACTTGATTAATAGGTGTCCGACAAAGGCCGTGTGGAACCAAACTCCTTTTGAAGCTTGGGGAGGTAGAAAACCGTCCGTGAGGCATTTTAAGGTCTTCGGTTGCGTGTGTTATGCTCAAATACCGAAAGTAAAGAGGTATAAGCTAGATGAGACAAGCGAGAAGTGCATTTTTGTTGGCTATAGCTCAAGATCAAAAGGTTATAAACTGTACAGTTTGAAGTCCAACAAAATCATTATCAGTCGAGATGTATTATTCGACGAAAATGCTACATGGAATTGGGAAGATAGCAAAATAGAAAAAGGAAATCTGCCTATTGAATCATTTCAACCACAACAAATGCAAATGGAAGAGGAAGGCAACGATTTTGGAACACCTCAACTCCCCCTTGGGGCTAGTTCACCATTGTCTTCGCCAAGCATGTCAACGTCTCAAAGTTCAGCCTCATCTTCGCCAAGCTCAACTCCAAGAAAGACCAAGAATTTGAGTGAAATACATCAAAGTTGTAATTTCTGTATTGCTGAACTACAAAGCTTTGAAGAAGCTATGACGGAGAAAGTTTGGAGAAAGGCTATGGAAGACGAGATCGATGTGATTCAGAAAAATAATACAGGGAAGTTAGTTGATATGCCATCACATAAGGAAGTAATTGGAGTGAAATGGGTGTACAAGATAAAATACAACTCGGATGGCTCAGTGCAAAGGAATAAAGCAAGGCTGGTTGCAAAAGGCTACTCCCAGCGGCCTGGTATCGATTTTGAAGAAACGTTTGCTCCCGTTGCTCGCTTGGACACAGTGAGAGCCCTCATTTATGTGGCAGCACATAAAGGTTGGTTTTTATAACAACTAGACGTCAAATCTGCCTTCTTGAATGGAGAATTGAAAGAAGAAGTGTATGTTGAGCAACCTCAAGGATTTCTTATCGAAGGGGAAGAAGCCAAAGTGTATAGAGATTGCGGAAGGCACTGTACGGGCTAAAGCAAGCTCCTAGGGCTTGGTATAGCGAAATTGATGGCTATTTCCGTGAGCAAGGGTTTGAAAGGAGCAAGAGTGAGCCAACTTTGTACGTTAGAAAGGAATGTACAACTAATGTACTCATTGTTGCTCTTTATGTTGATGATATGTTGCTCACGGGTAACAATGAGAAAATGATACGAGCCTTTAAAGAGGAAATGATGCAAAGGTACGAAATGAGTGACTTGGAGCTGTTACATCATTTCTTTGGCATGGAAATTGTTCAAGATGAACATGGTATGTTCATATCTCAAAAGAAGTATGCTTTAAGTGTTCTAAAGAAGTTTGGTATGCATGCTTGCAATCCTATGGCAATACCTCTCATTTTGAGTGAGAAGTTAAAGAAAGAAGATGGAGGAAGAAAAGTAGATGCAACTCTTTATCGGAGTTTGGTTGGAAATTTGATGTACCTCACGGCAGCAAGACCGGACCTTATGTTTGCAGCAAGCTTACTCTCTCGATTTATGCAAAGTCCGAGTCATTTCCACCTTGGAGGAGCAAAGAGGGTGCTAAAGTACATTAAAGGCACATTTGATTACGGGATCAAGTATTCCAAAAATTCTGAGTTGAGGTTGTTTGGTTTTTGTGATAGTGATTGGGGTGGTTGTGCAGATGATTTGAAGAGCACCTCGGGCTATTGTTTCTCTCTTGGTTCCGGCATATTTTCTTGGACCTCCAAGAAACAACAAATTGTTGCTCAATCCACAGCTGAAGCTGAGTATGTTTCAGCAGCGTTGGCTACTTCGCAAGCTATTTGGTTGAGAAGAATTTTGGATGATGTGGGAGAGAAGCAGGAAAGTGCAGCTGAACTTTACTGTGACAACAAATCAGCCATAGCAATGGCTAAGAATCATGTCTATCACAGCAGGACAAGACATATTGCCCTCAAACATCATTTCATTCAGGAAGCAATTGATGAAGGAGTGATCTAACTTGAGTTTTGCAAGTCCGATGATCAAATGGTTGACATCTTCACCAAGGCACTTCCAAAAGTGAAGTTTCAGAAATTCAGAGAAGCACTTGGAGTCCAAAGACATCACATTAAGGGGGAGAATGTTGATATGTAATGTGCTGTCCTAACTTGTTAGTGTTACCTATTTTGCTCTTGTTAACCTTGGTTATGTCTTGTGTGAGCTTATTAAGATGAGTTAACTTGAGTATTGCATGTAGGCCACTTGTTAGCTTGTTATTAGTGCAAAAAGGAGGTTCTAGCATGTGTGTTGTGCTAGAGTGTAAGAACTGTAGAAAGACTTTTGAGTGAAAAATCAGTCCATTTTTTCCCTGTTTTTGCTCTGTTTACTCAGCTGTGTTCTCCTCTTGTTAGCTGCTGAAATGCAGACCTATTTAGCATCCTTAAAACTACTTCTTTGAGTGTTATCTAACCTGTTTCAGCTCTACAACCAGCCAACATAAAGTATAAACATTTTAAAAGAGACAGGCAGAGGCTCAATTATTCATATCGTCATTTCCATGTCTTTCACCACCTACACCAACACGTACTAGCCATGGTGGTGAAACCAACCACCTATACTTTGAAACACAGAAACTATTAATATATTATTTGCAAAAGAAGTGAAGGAAACACCATCGCGGGCAGTGTTGGTGTTTCACAAAGTGCTACAGGAACGGATTTTACTCGTGGAAGAAGAAACAGGACTAATTACATTGAAATATGCAATTATCTTGACATATTTAAAGGTTTGCCTATAAGGTGGAAGGACCTGTAATATAAGGCACTGCTTGTGAAAGTTAAGGCACCTGTAAAACATAAACTGTGGAAGAAAGAACTTGGTCAGCCATTAAGAACTTGGAGATGATGCAAATTAATACAAATATAGATTGCCTAGTATTTTTCTCGTATGCCTCTATGTCTAATGCCATAAGAATATTCTGTAGCTCACTCAGTCCCAAAATTTCTCGAAAATGGCAAACTATCTCTTCTGAGCTAAGCCACTCAACCCTAGGCTGCCGTCTCAAATTATTCTCCATAAACATGGATCAAAAGAATGCCAAAATATTTCCTACAGTGGAAATCCATTGTCCTGAAAGCCTTCAACTGTCTCGTAACTCTTCACCCCCTAAATCTTGAATAAAGCATGAAGGCCGTGAGCAGGTTGTAGGTAATATAGTGTCTTCCCTTGGCGGCTATAGAAAAAACACAGGAAACCTCAGAAACAAATACATAGTTGTCTACAATGTAAGGGAGGGGGAGACTGCCAAATTGTTTGCAGCCCATGCCAATTGAGTAAATTCCTTCAAGAAAAATTAATTTCGAACAAGTATAATACTAACTAAGGTTTACTTATATATTGAGGTGTTTGTGTCTAACATGTTATTTCATGTACCAACCATGATACATTGCCACGTTAGAGTAATCTGACTACAGTTGATTGACCGGCCAAGGGGACAGAATATAGGAAACAGATCAAATGGCTCAACTGAAATTTTGGAACACTTTCCACTGTAATAAGATTATAGGCAACATGAGCAATCAAGAATATAACCCGGAGAAGGTGACCATAGACCTCTCATATAATATGAAAGTATACTTCATCAGTGCACAGCGCCCTTCACCTGCGCACCCTTCACCTGCAGGTAATAGTTACTTCCGACCAATGTGCTAGTATCAGCAAGATTATCTATGACAGACATCCACTAGCTCATAAGACATCAATGACATTTATCGTGCTATCACGAGCTCAAATGAATCCTGAATATGCCATGCATATGGATGGTCAAGGAGAAGGATAACATGACGCCTATGTTCAAAGCGTAACAAAATTCAACTGACAGGATGTTGAAACGCAAGGAATCTTTAGCAACTCCTTTCGCATTGAAGAGCCAAGATCTTCAGCGCACAAGATTTGCATGGTCTCCAAAACTTTTGCGTTCATAAGCAAATACTCTGTGAACATGAGCTGCGCTGTTTTCATGCGAGCATCAAAATGGCGGATTTCAATGGTTTTCAGCTTGAAGAGCAAACAAGCAGGTACATGCTGGGGTTCTGTCCAGTTAAATGCATACGCGCCATATGCTGGTACAAGTCCCTGATCAAAGAAAGAACTAGGGCTATAAATTATACAATTTAGAGTTAAATATTGAAAGTCGTTGCTTTTCTTATTTAGTGCATCTCGACTTACATCTGCCAAGGCAAGAACTTCGAGATTAGGCATACTTTCGAGAAGATATGGCTGCAATTTCCAGCCGTGGCCCTTATCTAGACCAAGACTTAGATTTACCAAATTTGAAAACTTAGGTAGATTACCGCTTTGTCTAGCAAAGCCAAGAGCCTGCATTGACACACTTTCGAATTAGAACAATAAGGTATGCAGTAGGGTCATCAACATTTTTCTGAGGTAGACACTTACCCAGAGTGTGGAACTGGACAGAGTTAGTCTCTCAACCGATTGGCTGCTTCTAAATAGGCTAAATAACCAGCGATTTAAATTAAACCACCATCCATCGTGACGCTCTAGCCTATAAGATGAACTAACATCGATAGTAGCTTCACGAAGAGACGGTAAACTTTTCACGTAATAATATCCTCCCGACACACTGTCCAAAAGAACAAGGCATTCAAGACTTGGAGCATCAATCGGAACCTCAAACAGGACAGTCTCTCCAATGGATTTACGTCTTTCTACATCCAACTGATCAACCCTTAATTTGAGCCTTTTAAGGGAAGGCACCGACACATAATCTGTCCTCCTCAAGTTATCCACCTTTTCAAACAAATATCTGCGCAGATATAATTCTTCAAGCACAGGGCACCCAGATAAGAGATTCTGAAGGGAGGTATCACTTGCATAGACAACCGACCGGAGATGAAGAACCTTGAGACACGGGAAACAAACTTCAGCAGGCACATCCAATACAAAAGCGTGGCCTAGCCTCAAGCACACAAGTGTTCTGCATGTCATTAAGGCGTCCCATGGCAACGTAACATTCTTACTCCCATCACAAAAACGAAGATCAAGCTCTTGAACACCGCCCTTGACAACATTACAAAGGGATGCGTAAATGCGATCATAAATGTTGTTTTCGGAACAATGTATAGAGAACCTCTGAAAGGGCATGCCATTACGAAGGTTTAGGGTTTTCTCGACGAATTCCATGAAAGGTTTCTTGTCTACACGGGGCATCTCGAAGCGGAGGGTGGGCAAAGTTGTCCAGATATACTTTCATCTGGTTGAGACGAGGCGAGTTTTTACAGCTCTTTTGGTGGGAGAAGAGAGATAATATGAGTAAGAACTGCATCGGGTAAATTGCTGATCCTATCTTCTTCTCTCGGCAGGCCAGCGATCTGAAATTTGGTGGGGGGTAAGCTTGGATCCATTGAGAAGAAAGAGTCTGAAAGTTCAATTCGAAACCCTAGAACGAAGCACACCTACGTCCAAACTTATATACTACCCCGAACGTGGTTCTAATCCAATACTAGTCAGCACAAATTAATTACTACGAGACGCTAGAAAACCGTTGTTAAGAAATGCGGTTATATTTAATAATTATAAATTATCGCTATACGAGGGTTGCAACTATCTCTCTACAAGTCTACAACAAAGATAACAACAAAAATTTCATCCCTAGACACATTAGGACATTGACAAATATGTAACCATATCTAATTATAATGGGTTGGGCTTCGTCTAGGACTGTCAACAGATGCCCGATTGAGCCACATGGCCTAATAATTTGATCAAAGAAGTTAGAAAGGAGCTAGTAGAGCATTGGCGTGCATGTACAACCACATCGATCCTTCTAGCTATTGATAATCGTACATGATGAAATTTTATCATTTATAAGAGCTATTATGTGATTTGCAAACAAATATATCTAGTATAGATAATCAATTTTTGTGTTTATCCAAATAGGGTTATATAACGTGTAACATTAAACGGGAATCTAAAATATAAAGTCCGAATAACGGTTGCAATATAGGTTTTTGACTTAAGTAACTATGAAAAAAATAGTCAAATACAACTCGCAGGACTTCAAATTTTTTCTACCATTCTATATAGTTTATCAAAGCCCTTGCAGAGTCTTACAAACCTGGCAGCGGTGGGAAAGACCCGACGTCCAATTTCCAAGAGGACTAGGCGTGATGCCTTCCGGAGACCAGCTCCCATCTTGGAGTGGTCCGAGGGTCTTAGTCCTTAGAGGTGTCGATGAAAGCCCTTAGTACTGGAGCACGTAGGCTAGTCATACAGACACCTTGGTAGAGTCAAGGGTGAGTCCTTGTGCCAGAGCAATCAGAGCGCGCCAAGGTAGTGTCGCGGAGGAGTTGCCTACCTGACTGGCCGAGGTAGCATCCCGGAAGAACCGTCTACCTGGCAAAAAGGGAGTTGAATATCCTTGGCAGAGATAGTGTCCCGGAGGAGTCACCTATCCCCACCGGTGAGTCCTTGTGCCAGAGCACTCGGAGCGTACCAAGGTAGTGGCTTGGAGGAGTCGCCAATCCAACGGGCAGAGGTAGCATCCCGAAGGAGCCGTCTAGCTGGCGGAAGAGTCTTCATGCCGGAGCATTTAGAGTTTCCTGGCGGAGATAGTGTCTAGGAGGAGTCGCCTATCCCCGCGATTAAGTCCTTGTGCCGGAGCACTCGGAGTGCACAAAGGTAGTGTCCCGAAGGAGTCGCCTACCCGACGGGCCGATGTAGCATCCCGAAGGAGCCGTCTACCGGCGGAAGGGGAGTCTTCATGCCAGAGCATTTAGAGCTCCCTGACGGAGATAGTGTCTAGGAGGAGTAGCCTATCCCCGCGGTTGAGTCCTTATGCCGGAGCACTCGGAGTGCACCAAGGTAGTGTCCCGAAGGAGTCGCCTACCCGACGGGCCGAGGTAGCATCCCGAAGGATCCGTCTACCTGGCGGAAGAGGAGTCTTCATGCCAAAGCATTTAAAGATCCCTGGCAAAGATCGTGTCCCAGAGGAGTTACCTATCCCTGCAAGATGCTGCACACTCCGAGGAGTGGGTAGAATCATGTTCCATGACCAAGGCAAGGTGCACATGGTGTGGTGAAAGTATGGACCAATGCAATGGGCGTGGTAGTGTCACAAAAAGCCAGGGGTTACAACTATATAAATGGCGAGGTGCATGGGAGCAACGGACTGTGTGAGGTACTGAGGGCACGGTAGTATGACAGAAAGCCAGGGGGTGCGACTGTATCAGTGGTGCGGCACATGGGGTGTAGCGGAGTGTGTGAAGTGCCAAGGGCACGGTAGTATGGCAGAGCAAGAGGGCGTGACTGTATTAGTGGTGCGGCGCATGGGCTCGGCAGAGTGTGTATGAAGATGGGCGTCGTGCCGAGGGCACGTGATGCAAAGACGATGCGCAGTGCTGAGGGCACATGACGTGCGCTGGCACGGGCGACAGGAGTCACGGAGTCTGCTCACCGGTGACAGGCGTTGAGGAGTCGGTGCACCGACGACGGGGGTCGCTGCTGCCATCAACGCGCGGGTATGGGCAACATACGTTTTTTAAGAAGGCGGGCGAGCGACGAGGGTCGTAGAGACGGCACACGGGCGTGGGCGTCGCCGAGACAGCCCGGGCGATAGGCATCACATATATGGCGTGCGGGCGAGGACGTCTCGGAGACGCAAGGCCGAGGGGGAGCATGCATTGAATGAGACGTGGGAGGCACGCCGACTCCCTAAAGGGGAAGGCCCGTCGACCCCCTTAAGGGGAAGGTGGTCGACCCCTTTGAGAGGAAGGCGGCTGACCACTTTGAGGGGAAGACGGCCGATCCCCAAGGGGAAAAGGCGACCGACCACCAAGGGGGAAGGCGCGCCAAGGTTGTTTCACAAGGAGGAAATGCACGAGACTTAAGCATTCGTCGTTTTGACCGGCTTGGGAGCGAGAAAAATTTGACTGTTGACTATGTGACGTGTAACGCAAAACGGGACTCGCCGTGGGCCATCGGGTACGACCAAAGTAGGTTGTGAACAACTATTAATTATCGCTATACGGAGTTGCAACTACCTTTATACAAGTTTACAATAAAGATAACATCAAAATTTCATCCCTGGACATACTAGGACACTGACAAATATGTAAGTACTCATATGTAATTATAATAGGTTGGGCTTCGTTTAGGACCGTCAACTTATGCCCGACTGATTCACATGTCCTAATAATCTAATTAAAGAAGTTACAAGGGAGCTACTGAAGCATTGGTGTGCATATACAACCATCCCTCTAATAATTGATAACTGTACATGATGAAATTTTACGATTATAAGAGCCACTAGTTAATGGAGCACACGCAATGCATGTGCGATTCACAAACAAATATATTCTATATAGATAATCAATTTTGTGTTTATACGAATAGGGCTATCTAACGTGTAACATTCCACACGAATCTATATTATGAAGTATGGAAAAAATCAGTAGTCAAATACAACTCACACAACTTTAATTTTTTCTATCATTCTGTATAGTTTATTAAAGATTTCTTACATAAACGTTTGCAGTTTGTGTTAACGACGGAATCCTATCTATGCTACCCGATCGATATAGGCATTCGGCTTGCTTTGATGTCGCGAGTGGGAAACTTTTGCGCGATTACGTTCTTCCCAAGAGTGGTTGCGACACCATAGCAGTTCCTTGGATCCAAAGCTCGGTCACCATTGGGCTCACCTAACAGCTAGGAGGGTGACCGAAGTAGCCCCAGTTTATCACAACTAGCTAAGGGACCCGTGCAACGCACGGGACGTCCTTTAATTTCTCAAATATTATTTAATATTTATTTCTATAGATATTTTACAACTGTTAATTTTCTTAACTTTCTAAAAATATTTTTTATAATGTGTTGTTATAGATTGTTTCTAACTGTTATTGTTTGAACTGCAAGCAAGAAATTTATGGTATAGTATATTGCCTTTGAATAGAACTTTTGAAAAATTAGCATTATAAAAACATACCTTAGTAACAAAGGTACAATGCATGATTTAATATGATCAGCTTTTACTCACAAATAAGATGTGAACGTTACAACTAAAAGTCTTATAGACTTAGAATGCCTTTTCATTAACATTTCGCGACGACATATGACAACAATTTCGTACTACTGTTTAACTGAATTTAAACTTTTTAATCTAATATTTGGAGCTTTGTAGATATAATCATTAGTATGTATCAATGATATATCTGAAACCAATATAATTAAAAAAAAGTCAGTTATTTGTACCATCACTTCCAGTTTTTTGTGAGTTTAATAAGATCTGAATGTTACAATTAAAAGTCTTATAGACTTAAGATGCCTTTTTATTAACGTTTCGCGATGATATATGAGAACAATCTCGCACTACTATTTAACTGAATTTAAACTTTTTAGTTTAATATTTGAAGTTTTGTAGATATAATCGTTAGTATGTATCAATGATATATCCTGAACCAATATGAAAAAAAAAAAAGTCAATTCTTTGTACCATCACCTTCGTTTTTTGTGAATTTAATCTAGTAAAGAGTGTTATAACTTATTTAGTGTTGGTGTATATAAATCTCTCAATATTCCTATAAGCATAAATGTCAAATTCACTCACCTTCTTTCTTCATGAAAAACTCTTTGTGTATGTTATTTGTCCTGTGCATAATGAAAAGGAAACATAGCATTGAAAGTGTTTCTATCTATACATAACTTATTAAAGTGTTACTAACATGACTTAATGAAAATATCATTAGAATATTAGATTAGTGTAGCCAGGGGCTAGAAAGTGGTTAACCACAAAAACATCGTCTTGCCTAATTAACGAAACTTTAAGGAATCAGAATGTGAGACCAAAATCAAAATTGAAAGATAAAAGTCATTCTAGGAAAAAAAATTTACTGCTTCTAGTCCTGAATATAATTTATGCACATTCAAGTTGCTGTATTTAAGTTCTTCGCTTGTCTGTATAAGATTCTCGCTGTAATCCGTCTATGAATACTACACTAATACTACCTCCAACTACCTTAATTAGCACTATCATTGCCACTACAAATGCAGTTACCTTTACCATATCATAACTTTTGCTCGTCAGTGCACTTTTGTGTTTCTATCGTCAGTTTTTTTAGGTTCATCACTTTTTCAATCTAGTTTAGATCATAACTTATCAATCAGTACTGTAATGTAAATTAATATTACCTCGAAATACCTTAATTCTACCACTACAATAACTTTAACAACAACCATCACCTATCTACTACCACCGTTTAGTTATGACTATCACCACCACAAACATCGACATACTACACGCCAACATCGCTACAGCCACATGTTGTCACTACATAATTCAAATCTCACTACCAACATTCTAATTCTACCACAACAATTATCACTATCGTAATTATCATGGCTGATCACTCGCATAATTGCATATATTACCACCCTCACACATTCACATCTAGTACCGACATTTCGGCTATACCATTACCATCCTGAGGCCATCCAGGCTTCTCTCTTTTTGTAGTTATTTATGAAGGGTAAAAGATTCTTATAATTAATTTATCTTTTCGTCTCTTTTATCCTACAATTTTATTCTCAACTTGTCACAAATTATTCTTCAATCGATTTTAATTTTTCTTGGAGATTCAATATAATTAGTTATAAATATTTTGTTCATAATGTGCGTAACATGTTAGATTTTAAGAAAATTGGTGCAAAAAGACGAAAGTTACAATAAAACTTACAGAGAAAAGATTTCATTAAAAAGGAAAAAAATTACCAAAACAAATAGGATGATGTTTTGCATAACTAAAAAATTGAGGTAAAAATAAAAATATACGCTATGAAAAGCTTATCTTTTAATTTATAAAGATTAATCATTAATTTCATACAGGATTTTTGTTGTTTACATTTGCGAGATTTTATTTTATTTATTTTAATTTTTTTTAAGAAGTTAGTAGTGCAAAATGAAGCCTTTTTCGATTATGTAGAGCTCTAAAAGTAGTAGATATGATTTTTAATTTTATAAGATTTACAAAAGTAGGGTCAATGATCATACTAAAGAATTAGTAAGTAGGGTATGATTTTCGTATTTTACATTTTTGAGATTTTATATTGTTATTTTAAAGTACTTTTGAGATTTTAATAATCAAAATTAAGGCCTAATGTATAAGTATATTGATTAGGTAGAGTTTTAGAAGATTTATAATTAATTTCTTAGTTTTATAAAGTTTAAAAATATTGCATAAATTATACCTACGAATTTTATAAAAATAAATTAAAGTAAAGAGTTAAATAGAGTAGAAAAAGAAAAGCATATCAAAATAAATAGGATTCTAGAATCTTGGACTCTAAATAAAGAGACCAACTAAGTTAGGGGACTACCACATACAAAGTTGAAGTGGGTAGAGTTTTAGAAGGTGTATAATTAGTTTTTTAGTTTTATAAAGTTTTAAAATATTGCATAAATTATACCTACGAATTTTTAATAATAAATTATATTAAAGAGTTAAATAGAAAAGTCGGGCCAAAGATCATACGAAAAGATTAGTAAGTAGGGTATCATTTTCGTATTTTACATTTTTGAGATTTTATATTGTTATTTTAAAGTACTTTTGAGATTTTAATAATCAAAATTAAGGCCTAATGTATAAGTATATTGATTAGGTAGAGTTTTAGAAGGTTTATAATTAGTTTATTAGTTTTATAAAGTTTAAAAATATTGCATAAATTATACCTACTAATTTTTTAATAATAAATTAAAGTAAAGAGTAAAAGAAAAGCATACCAAAACAAATAGGATTCTAGAATCTTGGACTCTAAATAAAGAGGCTAACTAAGTTAGGGGACTACCACATACAAAGTTGAAGTGGGTAGAGTTTTAGAAGGTGTATAATTAGTTTTTTAGTTTTATAAAGTTTAAAAATATTGCATAAATTATACCTACGAATTTTTAATAATAAATTATAGTAAAGAGTTAAATAGAAAAATAGGACCAAAGATCATACTAAAAGATTAGTAAGTAGGGTATGATTTCCGTATTTTACATTTTTGAGATTTTATATTATTATTTTAAAGTGATTTTGAGGTTTTAATAATCAAAATTAAGGCCTAATGTATAAGTATATTGATTAGGTAGAGTTTTAGAAGGTGTATAATTAGTTTCTTAGTTTTATAAAGTTCTAAAACATTGCATAAATTATACCTACGAATTTTTTAATAATAAATTATAGTAAAGAGTTAAATAGAGTAGCAAAAAAAGAATACCAAAACAAATAGGACTTTTGAATTTTATATATCTAATTCAAAAGAGTTGGATTCTAAATAAAGAGACCAACTAAGTTAGGGGACTACCATATGCAAAGTTGAAGCTTATGTGTTAGAAGGAGAATGCTCTTAAAAAGTCCTACTTGTCGCAAAGATAGAATCCTAAAAATCCTACGTGTCGCGATTATAAGCGAAGGCTTTAGCTTTTTATATATATATAGATATAGATATGTTCAGCTAATGGTCCAGCACTAGAATATATTTCAGAGCCTTGAAGATATTTAAGGCCAATAAGTTTTCATAATCTTTTTTTGCACTTCCCTCTTCCCACTTCTCCCTAGTAAATGGTACTTAATGTAGTAAAGATGAAATACCTTTACGAATAGCTTTTAGCAAAAAGGGCTTGTCAATAGCATTGACCTTTCAAATATTTAGGTCAATGCTTCAAATCCTGTGTACATCGTCTATGTCTATGGTACTTGTGTTCGAAGTGGCACCTCGACCGTTAGCAAATAAAGAAGTGTCTTTAGCAAATAAGAAAATTTCAATAGGGTCTCCTTTAAAGATGCAGAGGTCGTTTGAGATTGATTCTCAAAAGTGGATTAAAATTAAATCAGAAATAATTTTTAAAAGCATCTTTAATCCATTTTAAGCATAACATATTAAAAGTTGTTGAAAATATTTAATTAAAAGAGATTAAAGTTGGTCTAGTGCGAAAAATTACCAGATTGTGTATTCAAATCGAAAGGGAGTATTTAATGTCTTTTATATGCGAGGATATTTTGGTAATTCCATTGGTCAAACCAGATTCTCAGACACCGATTAAATCTTAGTCCTAAAAAATGAAGATTATGAATTTAATCAGTTTTGAGCACATTGGAGCAAATTTAATCAGTCATTCTTTTTTTTTTTTTTTGGTTCAAACACTTCAAACCTGATTTAATCTGAATTTAATCAGGTTTGACCATCTTAGAATCAATCCCGAACACCCTCGTAGTGGACTTGTAAATAAATGAATTTGATAAGAATGACATTGTCTTGCCAACCGATTAGGAATCTTCCCTTCATTTGCTTTTAGTCCCTGTTAGAAGTGTAATGGTTTCATACCAATAAGTCAAACAACACAAAACAAAAAACACACTTGAACAAAATATATTTATCTCACAAACTTGGTTTGTTAACACTTCTCTATTTTTATTAGTATTTTTTTTTTCTCTGAAGCTTTGCTGGTCTTTATCTCTCTCGTATATATTTCATTTTCTAACCGCTTCTTCTTGAAGTCGGTTGCTGGTTCTCATAGAAGACCGCCAAAACAACCGAGCAAATTTCAGATTACTTAGCAATGAAGAATTCCTCAGGTCAACACTTTCAGAGAACGGAGCTCCCTACCTCTTCTTAGTCACATGATAAAACGTCATTTCAACCAATGGGAATTAGTCTTTCACGTGACTAACAACTCACTGAACCAATCAATCAAAATTAAGCCTTAACATGGAGGGGGGTTTGAATTCTAACACCCTCCACTCCCTTTTTAAGTAGCTTAATGCAATCCTTGTAAGGATCGGACCATCCCCAGCTCCACCCACCCAAAAAGGCAGTTCATGGTTTTCTCCAACAATGGATTCAAGCTTATCCCTACCTTTCAGCACAGATCCAAGACCAGCACAGAGACCAAACATCAGCAGAGACAGGATCAGCAGTTTACCTGATGCAATCCTCTGCCATACTCTTTCTCTCCTTCCGGCAATTTATGCGGTCCGAACCAGTGTGTTATCACCCAGATGGAGGTACCTTTGGGCTCTTCTCCCCAATCTCGCTTGCGTAATGCCCCGCCTCAACTGCAACTGCAGTCACAATTGCAGTTGCATCTCTCAAGTCAACAATTCTATACAATTCATGAATAGAATGCTGACTCTTCGCAGCGGTACGCCTATTCGAAATTTCTGCCTCCGTTGTTCCCAAACCTGTGATTATGACCTCGTTTGCGGCTTACTCCGTACTGTTATGACTTTTAATGTTCAAGAGCTTGATCTCTGTTTTCCCGGGGCACAAGCCAGGGTTAAGTTGCCTTGGGACCTTTTCATGATCTGTGAAACACTTGTAGTGTTGAGACTGAGCGGGAATTTTGGCCTGAACGTGCCCGATGAAGTTTATTTTCCGTGTCTCAAGACTCTTAAACTCAGACGGCTTCTATATTCTGATGATAACTTCATAGAGAAGCTCGTGTTTGGTTGCCCTGTTCTTGAAGAACTATCGATAGAAAGGTGTGTAGCGTTGGAGATATCCAGGCCAAAAAAGATTGTTTTTGCGTTGACTTCACTAAAGAGATTAACCTTGGTTTTTGGGCTAGACGTAGATGGTGACCTTGGTACCTATGAGGTTGCAATTGATGCTCCTGATGCTCCCTATGAGGTTGTAATTGATGCTCCCAAGCTTGAGTACCTTTTTCTTCATGACTGTTTGTTGGCAGACTGTTTGGTGGATAACGTCTCCTCCCTCATCGAAGCTAACGTTAATCTGGACTCCATTTCTAGATCGAACATGCACATCCGTAGAGCATCTGGTTTTCTTAGAAGCATCTCTGCCTTAAGGTGTCTGTCATTATCAGGGCACGCTTTGATGGTAATAACACTATACGCTATGCCCGTGTCCTATTCTGTGCTGTGAATATTGCTTTATACTTAAATGTGTGCCTTTTCCTCTATGCTGCAGGATCTTGTCCATGCTGATAACTTCCCCACATTCCCGAATTTGGTCCGTCTAACTCTTGATGTTTTTAAAAGCGGTGGATGGAAATTGTTGCCATCTCTTCTTGAGAATACACCTAACCTTGAAGTTCTTGTTTTCGAGGACGTAAGTTCGTGTGTCACAGAACTCCTATACTTTTATTACGACCAAGTCACGGGATTTTTCACATGAATTGCCTAAACTCTTGGGTCTCTTTTCATTAGGGTCTTCTGCCGTTCAATTGGAGAGGGAATGGCCACTTTAAATATAATTGGAGGGAACCAAGGCGCGTGCCTCATTGTTTGCTCCGGATGCTAAAGACAATCAAAATCAACGGTGTATCTGGTGGGTTGACAGAAGAGCTGAAGTTAATCAAGTACTTCCTGAAGAATGCAAAAGTTCTGGAGACCATGACAATACGTTGTGGTTATGGTACGGGTGTGGAACAAAAAATTCAGAAGTTGTTGAAGTTTTGTAAGGGCTCAAAGTCTTGCCGACTTTCTTTCACCTATGGTCATTGCCAACCACGCTCAATTTCAACATAAGCACACGTCCATCTCTTCCTATCATCTATATATGCTTTTGCAGCTTACCCTTAAATGCTTTGAGCTCCCATCTGAGGTGCTATTTCTGTTTTTTGTGCTAGTATCAGCATGTGCTGCAGAACTGAAAGGTATATTGATCCTTACGCGTTTCAGTCATGACTTATTTGATGTACTTCTATGTTGAATGAATCTCTGTTATTTATGTCGTACATGCAGGTGCTTCGAAAAGTTCCATTTTTTACTCAAATTTTTCTTTCTAAATGACACTTTGCTCCAAATATATTATCCTCTCTTCTAGATATTCAACAGCCGTATAACGACCTTATCAAAGACCACATTCCGAAATTCAGAACTTAATCCTCTCTCACCATTATTAATTATGCAGGAACTTGAAGTAAAGGGTTATAGAAGTTGAATTCACTTAGACCAGTCAAATTTCCTTGCTAGAACACAAATTGGCACCAGGTTGGTGCATAAGGGAGAAGGATTTGAAAATCAATAACCTATTCCACCCTCGACCATAGCAGCCAAGGGTAGTAGAATGCCTCCCCTCTTTCACGAACGTATTTTTTGGGGCAAGGCTGCACAATACCTCCCTTCTTTCGCTAACATTGAGTGAAGATCGCTCCTCTCTAGAAGTACGTTGAAAAAGTTTTGGGAGCTGTACACTGCAGCTGTAAGTTAGAACAATACCTCCGTCAAACAGATAAATCTGTCCATTGGTCATTCAAGATGTCATGGAGATCCTTGGCGGCAACGCCTTTCATTTGGGGCAGACATGCAGCCTGATTGTCCCAAAACTCGAGATCTCGTCTAGTGTCACTAGTTGAGTTAAAAGGTCTTGATACTGCGATCACGAGTATCACGCTTGATAATCGATTCAAGGAACAATAGAAAACAGGTTTATACAGATGTTTAGAACCAAAGACTCAATTCCGTAAAAGAATGGCAAAAACTTCCCACAAATGTAGGAGAGGGATTCCAGGTTTATGGACTTCGCCTACTAAAAGAAGCCTAAAACTTTACAGCCAACTCATTTCCCTCTAGCCTCATCATGATGTGCATGATGCCGGCAGACTTCTCAGCCTCGAATTTATCTGAGCTGTTAAATTTGGGCAGTTTGTTCCCCTAGAAACCATACTCAACATTTTGGCATAGTCATTCCAGCTTTAATTCCAATTGCAGCAAATTTTCTTGAAAGAGTGAAGACAGGAATGCTATGCTTTCGAACTTGTCTTGAGGGATTCAAGTCTTCTTCACATAAACATCAAAACTGGGCTAAGCTAACTCTATTTCAACCTTTGGTTTAGTTTAACGACTAATTTGTCAAATATATGATCATCGACATACTAACAAATAGCAAACATAAGCATATGGAATGCAGAAGGCATGGAAAATGCAAATGCAAAAAGAAAAGAAGAAATAAAATTAAAGAAAATGAAAGAGATGGGCAGGTGGCCGCAAGCCACACTTCTGCCTGAGCTTAAGAAGTTCAGAATATTATGCTACGAAGATAACAGGTGAACGAACAGCTGGATCTACAAGGCTCATTCCTTCTAGCATTCGTAGAAGAGACGTGAACGAGGAGGAGAATTCATCCTAACCTGTCGCTTCTCAAGCTTCTCTGCATTGTAGATGTAATTAAAAGCATCATTCAGGCCAGTCACTTTCCCCATCCTCAGAAGTGCAGCCAGTTCGAAGACTACAACAGTAGAGCAGAATAGAGTCTTAATGACATAAAGAGGGCATATGCAGATAATGCAAATGAAACCGCACATCCATTCAGAAATCCCTCTTCACTAGTTAGGTCATGCACAACATGTGAAAACTTGATTCAACTAAACAAACTAACATTATAAGACTCTTCTTCCGTCTCCTACAAATGGGGTCGTCGAAATTTACTTTGTTCATGATCTGATTAAAGTCGAGTATGCAAAAGACTGCACTGCTACTATGCCATGACCCTTGTACAAGCACTGCACAAGTAGTACTAATGTTAACAGCAAAATCTGGGTAAGAATAGTTAGAAGACGAAGAACTCTCTGTGATTAGGTCAGGTACTTGACTGACTGCATTGTTAGTGCTACCCAGAGCTTGCTCAATTCTTGGCAGTGAACCCCTGAACCTCCAATTGTACAGGATCACATAATACAGGTTTACAACGAGGAACAATTATTAGCAAATACGTCATAGTTCAATCATTCTTAACCTGAATTAGCAATGTTCAACTTGCAAAAAACTAGAGGAACAGTGGATGCCTATGTTCTTCATCTTCTTGTTATTCAAAAGTTGATGATCCCTTATAGTCATAGCCCTGCTGTTAAAATGTAAGAGGTGTATATTCTTTACAAATAGTTATATCAGTTTTGAGGTTTATGAACCTCAATCTTGTGGATTGGTTTGCTGTGAATTTTACAGAAACCCATATCAGAATCTAAATCCCATAAAATGCTAATCCAATGTAGTTCAGTTTGCTAGAGAAAGGCTCGATAGCACAAGCCTATCTTCAGTAACGAATACAAAACTGAATGCACAATCAAACATCTAAGAAGAAATCGTTCATTCATTTTAGACGAGAATAGAAATAGTAAATCTTTCGCAAATGTAAATGGCATATATAATCCATCACAACTATATGCGCAGCGATTGCTATATCCTAGTTTTTGAAAAAACAAAAAAAAGAAGAAGTTGTGAGTGAACTGTATATCACTTGGGAACTAAGGTTTGATTGGTTGGAGTGGACGTGTACCCAAGTTGAAAGCACTCATTGACTTTTTGCGAGTTCTTATGATCGACTTAGTATATGTAAAAATTAACTTCGATCCTCGTTGTTTTTGTCCCAACTTGGCTTGTCAATTGATACTTATTTTATCAATTCTTGCTATACGAGTTCACTTTAACTTTTACGTGTACCGACCGAAGTCAAAGAAAATTGAGAAAACAATTGATAATATGCAATTGCGCATGTTTAAGTGATACAAACTATAAACATATACAAGATGTGGCAATTCATTCCATTTTTGCAGGTAACAAAATTGCACCCTCTGTGGTGTTGGCATCGTACATCAAATGTTTAGTCACAAATCCAAGAATCACTTTTGGTTGCCTGAACTAGGTCATAATGTGGTTGGAAAGAGGGAAAAAAGAAAGCCAACATAAAAGTCGGGAGTTGAATCGTTAGAAACATGGTTGATTTTAAAGATTTTATCCAAATATCAAACATTTCAACAAACGTTTCTAAAAAAAAAAAGAGAAAATTTTCGAACTCATTCAAATCAAAATATTTGTAAGAACGATTGAAGAATATTTCTTGAATTCGATCACTACGAGTTACATTTCCCTTCGCAACACGCACTGAATTCATTTTCAAGCCTATCAATCATCGTCACCCAAGAGCACAAATCCTCCCAACTTCAATCACCACCAACATTTCCCCTCCTCTAAAACCTCCCCAAAACCCTCCCATCACCTCCCATATATAACTCCTCCAGCTGGCTAAAAGGGACATTTTGCCCTATCATTCTGGAACACCACGTGTCCCTTCGCAACACGCAAAATCCGTTCACCCTGCAGTCACTCAAACTCCACAAAATTTTCAAGCCTATCACCACCTAAAAGCATAAACCCTCTCTCTCTTCTCTCTCCCTCCACCTTCAATCAACACCGACTCTCTGCTCTAAAACCCCCAACACTGAAACCCTCCATTTCCGACCTGATGAGTTCATTCGACAACAATCCAAACCCTAACTTCGACAACCTCCTCTTCCTCCTCCTCCAAGCCCTAACGGCACCAGCCGCTCCACCTCCGCCACCCGCCGCCGCCCTCCGTCCTGCTCCACTCCCCGCCCTTCCTCAACCAGACCGTCGAGTCCCTCCTCCTGGACTCTCTCAACCTATCTGATAACGACGACGACGAAGACAACGATAGCGACAAGACCCAGCTCGCAAAAGAGGAGTCCAGGCTCGAAAAGGAGGTCATTCGGACCATTTTGTGCGGCAAGGCCGAGACCCTGAAGCCCAATTCGGGCCAGGCCGTGAGCGTCGGTGAGCACCATATTTGCGTTGGGTTTCACGAGGAGACTGGGTCGGATTACCGGGTGTGGGAGTGGCACGGGCATATTATGTTGTTTGATGAGGAGAACGGGTATACGCTGGAGTATATTTATGGGAATTGCTTTGAGAAGGTGGTCCCGAAGGCAGTTGGCGTTGTGAAGAGAGATGATGACGAAAAGGAGGAGGAGAAGGAGGAAGGGGAATTTGGGGTTGAGGGAGTTGATCGGTTCAGGTGATTCGGGTGGGAGCCGGATTCTTCACCGGAATATCCATGCTGGGAGTCCAAGGTTCGTTCTTCGTTCCAAAATACTGTATAAGTGAGATGCGTATGGTTCAAAATCTACTGTGTTGGATTTGTTTGCTTTCTATATAGTTGGTTTTGCCGCTTATGTATTTGCCTTTTTCAATGGTCTTAACATTATATCCATGGGTGTTATTTCCATACTTATAATGTCTAGTTCTTCACTTCTAGGCAGCAGGCGCAGATATTACAAATCGTCTGATGTTTGCGTGTCTTAAGAATGTGCTTATGCTACTGTCTTGTGAATTGCTGCCTTCCTACTATATATATAGTTGTTGATGATGGCGAAAGAAGTACTCCGGAACAAGTTTATAGCTATATGAACATTACAGTGCTACCTGTCAGCATTTTGAATTTGAATCCTTTTTTTTTTGTGGGAGTTTTTCAGTTTCCATTTTTATGTTTTCCCTAAAGCACCACAGTTGGATTATAATGTGCATAGCTTGCAACTGCAGTGAAATTCTTTTCATATCATTAGGCCGAAAATCCCTAAAAATATTCAGGACAAATTACACTGACATCCTTCCAATTTTAGTGTTATTATGCTTGTTATGTTTGAAATAACTTGACCTTTTTACCCTCATTTGGAGTTGAAATCACCTCAAAGACGGTATCGAGTTCACACCAAGTTATCTTGGTAAACAAATCAAGAATTAACACCTTATCGGCTCAGTAGAGAGATAATGAGGTGACAGCGAATTTAAGGACGTAACGAAGAAACGGTGGATGTATGTGGAGGGATTGACTCGGTGTGAATGTGTGTCGCTTCACAGCTGATGCCTCTGTAGAATTCAGGCCAGAGGTAACGTGCGGGTGTGAGAATGAAGATTGGTTGAAGCAACAAGGGCATAAGTGTCATTGTGAACTTGTTCACCGTTTTCAATAACTTTGCAAATACGATCCAATTGGGGTATTCTAGTGTAAAAATGAAAGAACACTGGTTCCAATATCTTCAAGGCTTCAAACTTTGAGTACTCGGTTCTCCTCTAATGGATTGAAGCTTGCCAATTACCAGAAATCAGAATACTGAGGTGAGTCAAGATAGCATTAGCAGTGTACCTGATGAGTTTCTTGCTCACCTTGTCTCTCTTCATTCAAGAAAAAAGATGTGGAGACCACCGGTGCCAATTCCTTCAACTTACCTCCAGCCTCAATTTCAAAATGCCCTTCGTAAACCCAATCTTCAGACTTGCCTTTCTCTGCAGAACTAACATGTTGCAGTGGAACAGCCCTGAACATATCAAGTGCCTTCAATTGGATCGAACACAATGATGTAACCGGATACTGTCATACTCCAATGCACCACATATGGCTTGGATGGCCCAAAAAAGGAGATGCTATTTATGAAACTGAGCTTGATATCAGCAAGAAAGAGAAGCTGCAAGGCTACAATTTTAGGTGAAACTAACTGATTAGTGCTAGATCATGGGAGCAGCCCTTAAGAAATCAGAGGTCAGGTGATGCAAGTTAGACGCCACTCCACATATTTCGAGTAACCTTTATCCAACCTACGAGTTTAAGATTATCAGCAGCATAATTTGCCAGAAATACACAGCACTTGACTACAGGCATTTCCTGCCTATTAAATCTACTTATGAATAACTCATAAACAAATAGCCGAGAAATACTTAATGCACAAAGAGTATCCTTCGAATCGTATTCACTAGCTGATTCAAAGATCCAACTATAATTAACATACCTCGATTGTCCCATCACAACATAAAAGCAAGGCGTGACAAATTTCTAACTGAAGTTACCGGAATTGTATTGCAATATTCTGTTTGTATTGAGCATGTCAGCTCATCAAAATACTTCACCCTTCTTAAACATGCCGTAGTTCCTTCATAACAAGTAACCCAGTTACAGTTATTGGAGCAGCTAAAAGCCCTAAGAATCCAGAGTAGAGGTAGATGGCTGACTGAAACCCTTACGTTCATGACAAAGGCATAGGTATGAAGAGTAACAAAAGGAATACAGAATATGTGACTACAGACTGGATGGCAGCGCCAGAAGTATCCTCCGAAAGACTGGGTGGTAAGAAGTTGAGCCCCAGAGAAACTTTGAAGTTCAACTTCGGGCTCAAAAGCTTGAATTCAGCTCACATGTTGTACTCGCTGCTTCTACCATGACAAGATCAAGATAGTGAAGTTCAAAGCATGGTAACATTTTCCATACCTATCTCAAAGTTTATCCCCTAACAAAATTTTTCCGCTAGTTCAAATGCCTCTGGCCCGCCCGGAATATTAGGGGTTTCAATGACAAAAGGATCTGCATCATTAGATTCTGACACCAACTTCCTTATGTAACTACACTTTGAGACCAAGGGACACTGCATGTGGTGCCAGGAATGAATTGAGATGTTCCCTAGCTTGTGATATTGAAATCGTGATTCTATTATAGATCCCATCCGTTTGTTTACATTAAGTAATCAATGAGTTTCAAGAGCAAACAAGAGGTACAATTTGTCGTCAGTTCCGAATAATACCGAACCAGTGTGCAAAGGCTTTTCATGATATAAGTTAGACTTGAGTTCTGGGTTGAGCCTCTGAGAATCAAAAAAAAAGGAGAGAAGTGGTAAAATGCCTCATATGGAAGACTGAAACAATTCACTTACAACTGAAGCGTAGGCAAGAATAATAGTGACCACAAACAGAATAAAGAGAATGAGGGACCATAAACTGACAGGTAGCTATCAGTTAATGGCCAACTTCAAACAATGAACACAATTGATACACTAAAAAGTTGTTCAATTTATGATCACGGTAACCAGAGTTTCAGACATCCAGACGAATAGATATAGTCTCCGATATATCAGGGGAAAAGTATCAGACCAGATTCGACCTCAAATGCTTGAGATAATGCCTATATCGAAACCCAGCTAATCTGAATATGCAATAGTGGAGAAATGCAGCAGACTTGAACCCCGAGGGAACTTAACAACTTCATTTTGAATTTGAGTGGTGTCAAGATCTTCAGGGCAGGAGATACCCACGTCCTCCAAAACTTTTGCATTCTTAAGAAAATACCTGATCAACTTCAGCTGATCTTCTTCCCTGTGAGCGTGAAGATAACCGACTTCCAAGGTTCTAAGCTTCGAGACCAAACAAGCAGGAATAAGTTGCGGTTCGATCCATGTGAATGCAAACAAAGCATACCCCGGAATAAAGTCAAATGGCACAAGTCCCTGATCAAGGGGGAAACCAGGGTCTCAGGTGATGTTAGTTTTACTTCCCTAAAACAGAATAAAGCCAGTGAATGTGCAACAATTTTACTAATAGCGACGCAACTTACGTCTACAAAGACAAGAACTTCAAGATTGGGCATACTCCCGAGAAGAGTTAGCAACAACTCCCGGCCACCATCATCAAGCCCGATACGTAAACGAAGCAAGTTTCGAAATGTGGGTATATTGTGATAAGCAAAGCCAATACCCTGCATAGCCACAACGGTAAAGGCCAGAAGAGCACAATTTGGAAAATTAAGCAGAACGATGAAATTTAGATAGAGTAACAAGATTAATCTTACCGTCAAAGACAAGAATAGATCTTTAACAGCGGCAATGCTTCTAATCATCTGAACTAAACCCTCGCCATAAATTGCATCACTGACCCCATGACTATCATCCTTATCAACAGTAATCTCAGCTTGGAAAATCCCAGGGAAGCAGCTAATCACGTTATAGCCTTGGGATACAAGGCTGAAAAGGTCAAGGCACTCGAGATTGGGAGCATCAATCACAACATTGTACTTGCAACGACCTCCGGTGCACGTATGAGAGTGCGATTCTAACTTAAACCGTAAACTTAACCTCTTGAGCGAAGGCACCGAAACGTTAATAGTCTCCACGTTATCCACCTCAGTTTGTAGAAACCTATATACATGTAATTCTTCAAGCACTGGGCAGCTAGAAAAGAGCATCTTAATGGAGGCATCATCAGTGTATATAAGCGAGTGCAGATGAAGAGTCTTGAGGCTAGGGAAACAAACTTGAGCAGGCACATCCAGTACAAATTTTTGACCCGGTTTTAGCACCACTAGGGTTGTGCTGTGCATGAAATGGTCCCATGGCAGTCTAACTTTCCCACGTACCACGGAGAAATCAAAATCGAGATCAAGCGCTTGGACGTTGCACATTGTGACGTTACATAGAGACGTGTAAACGCGATGATAATCACAAGGATGGGAGGAAATGAGATAAAATTTCTGAATAGGCAAGCCGCCGAAAAAAATCAGGATTTTGTCTATGAAGTCCATGAAAAGGGTCTCTTCGCATCTGCACCGGCAGTTGCATTCGCTACGGGCATTTTGAAGAGGAGGGTGGGTAAAAGGGCCCAAATGTACTTCCATCTGGTCGAGAGTAGGCCGGTTCTGACGGCATAATTTTCGGGAAGAAACGAGAGAAGGTGGGTGAGAATAGCATCGGGCAACTTGCTGATCCTGTCCTCGTCTGGGCAAATTCTCTTAGGCTTACTGGGAGGTCTAGAGTGCAAATCCATTGAGAGAGGACACAAAGGTTCAAAATCAAACACCAGAAGAAATGAGAACTAGGGATTTTGTTGCCCTAAATCACCACCAGCTTGCTGGGCAAGAGCTACAGCCAGAGCGAAAATTTCTGATTTCGGAGGCGCTGGCGCCGGTCATCGTGGAATTACCACGACGGCAACACTTCACCAGATAGTGAAGACACAAGATAATTAACCAGCGATGCTGAGTGTGAACCATGAGCATTGTCGGAAGCTATGAAACTCCATGTATATGCAATTAAACCTTAACATGCCAAGTCCTAGATTGCTGGCTAAATCATAGGAACAAGATTGTATAAAGTTGCCTAGTACGCCGCATAAGTGGCGATTAGCGGCCGCTATAAAGTTTCAGTGACATTAATTTTATTGACGCAAAAAATGTTATTAAAAATTGTCGCTGAATGTGTTAACAATAATGCCATTAACCATGTCAAGCAACAAATTCATTATCACTGTATAGAGGCTTTTACTCTGAAAACGCAGCAGAAAGTTGTTCTAAATTATGACGCTTGAATTTTGCTTTTTGTTGTAAAATTCCTTTTTCAGTTTATTAAAAAAATGATGCTTAATCCCTTTGTGTCTGAATACCAAGCGGCGAATTTCTGTGACAGAAAATCCACGAAACAGTCTCATGAACAGCTGCAGCTACTGAAAGGGGGCATTGTGAACTGTGGGCATGAAAGCAACTGTATTCTATGTTTGGGCAGTGGGCACATTACGGCTTAGAGCATATCTTCATACACCGAAGTGACCACCGAGAATGACCTCGGAACAGAAACAGCAGCCGCAGCAACAGCAGCGGCGGCAACAACAACAAGATTAACAACATAGTGGTAGTCCTGATACCAGTGCGAAATTTACTCCAACTCACCACCAAGCATCCTCACCTCAAAGGAAACCAACCATCTCTTATATGTACGAAGTCAAGGAGACTCCAATGGATCAGGAAATCAACAATCCGTTATGAACATTATTTCTAAAAGACCCCATCTACCGCGCCCCTATCTTGTATCCTTAGGTGCTGAACAGAAGGCCGCCCCGCCCATAATCGCTAAAGTTCCTAAGCTTCGACAGATCTGAACCAAATTCACGACTAGGTACTTCAAGACGCTGGAGAGTATTTAAAGCAACTCCCACTGAAGTTTAAAGAATCATTGAGCTCAGACAAACTGTAGAGACTTTCCATCAATAACACGAGAAACCCAGCTGAGAGAAATGAGGCGAAACCAAACCACAAGGCATTCAACACCAACACAGCCCATCGAAAGACCATCCACCATCGAATACCACCAAAGACTCCGTTGGAGAAGAATGACCGCCACCATTACCTATGGCTACAGCATCTGGCCAGAAAACGTACGAAGATCAAAAGTCATGGTTAGTCGTGAAAATTGAATCTTACTGCAACCCAAAGAAGCCAGAATGAACAGCGAAAAGAAAGAGGCTGGGAAGCCTCGAGACCCTAGATCCAACTAGTGGCACTCGAGGTTACAAATCTACTCCGTACTAGCCAATCGAATAGGTGGCTTGGTGGTACACATTCGGCCGCTTGGGCATTCTTAATCTTAATAGACCACCGAGCAAAGCACGGTATGACTTGGTTTTTAGCAACAGATCATCCCCTATAAAGTATAAACGTTCTAATAAGAGACAGGCAGAGGCTCAATTATTCATATCGTCATTTCCATGTCTTTCACCACCTACACCAACACGTACTAGCCATGGTGGTGAAACCAACCACCTATACTTTGAAACACAGAAACTATTAATATATTATTTGCAAAAGAAGTGAACGAAACACCATCACGGGCAGTGTTGGTGTTTCACAAAGTGCTACATGCGCGGTTTTTACTCGTGGAAGAGGAAACAGGACAAATTAATTTGAAATATGCAATTATCTTGACATATTTAAAGGTTTTCTTATAAGGTGAAAGGACCTGTAATATAAGGCACTGCTTGTGAAAGTTAAGGCACCTGTAAAATATAAACTGTGGAGGAAAGAACTTGGAGATGATGCAAATTAATACAAATATAGATTGCCTAGTATTTCTCTCGTATGCCTCTTATATCTCACTCAGTCCCAAAATTTCTCAAAAATGGCAAACTATCTCTTCTGAGCTAAGCCACTCAACCCTAGGCTGCCGTCTCAAATTATTCTCCATAAACATGGATCAAAAGAATGGCAAAATATTTCCTACAGTGGAAATCCATAGTCCTGAAAGCCTTCAAGTGTCTCGTAACTCTTCACCCCATAAATCTTGAATAACTCATGAAGGCGGCAAACAGCTCGTAGGTAATATAGTGTCCTCCCTTGGCGGCAGTAGAACAAGCACAGGAAGCCTCAGAAACAAATACACAGTTGTCTACAATATAAGGGAGGGGGAAGACTGCCACATTGTTTGCAGCCCATGCCAATTGAGTAAATTCCTTCAAGAAAATTTGATTTTGAACAAGTAGAATACTAACTAACGTTTACTTATATATTGCTGTGTTTATGTCTAACATGTTAGTTCATGTGCCAACCGTGGTAACTGCCACGTAAGAGTAATCTGGCTAGAGTTGATTGAGCGGCCAATTAAGGACACTGAGAATATAGGAAACAGATCAAATGGCTCGACTGAAATTTTGGAAAGCTTTCCACTGTAATAAGATTATTGGCAACATGAGCAATCATGAATATAACCCAGAGAATGTGACCATAGACCTCTCATATAGTATGAAAGTATACTTCATCAGTGCCCCCTTCACCTGCGCACCCTTCACCTGCAGGTAATAATTACTTCCGACCAATGTGCTAGTATCAGCAAGATTATCTGTGACAGACATCCACTAGCTCATAAGACATCAATGACATTTATCGTGCTATCACGAGCTCAAATGAATCCTGAATATGCCATGCATATGGATGGTCAAGGAGAAGGATAACATGACGGCTATGTTCAAAGCGTAACGAAATTCAACTGACAGGATGTTGAAACGCGAGGAAGCTTTAGCAACTCCTTTCGCATTGAAGAGCCGAGATCTTCAGCGCACAAGATTTGCATGGTCTCCAAAACTTTTGCGTTCATAAGCAAATACTCTGTGAACATGAGCTGCGCTGTTTTCATGCGAGCATCAAAATGGCGGATTTCAATGGTTTTCAGCTTGAAGAGCAAACAAGCAGGTACATGCTGGGGTTCTGTCCCGTTAAATGCATACGCGCCATATGCTGGTACAAGTCCCTGATCAAAGAAAGAACTAGGGCTATAAATTATACAATTTAGACTTAAATATCGAAAGTCGTTGCTTTTCTTATTTAGTGCATCTCGACTTACATCTGCCAAGGCAAGAACTTCAAGATTAGGCATACTTTCGAGAAGATATGGCAGCAATTTCCAGCCGTGGCCCTTATCTAGACCAAGGCTTAGATTTACCAAATTTGAAAACTTAGGTAGATTCACCACAAGTAAATATGTATTTTGCGACGGAGTTTTAGCGACGGAAGGTATTCCGTCGCTAAACATGTCTTTAAGCGACGGAATATACCGTCGTTAAAATTCCGTTGCAAAATACTATTACCGACGGAAGACACCGTCGGTAAAAGTATTTTGCAACGGAGTTTTAACGGCGGACTTTTAGCGACGGAATTACCGTCGTTAAATATTTTTTATAAAATTAGTAATTTTGAGTTTTTTTTTAAAATTATTTAAACGACGGAATAAAACCGTCGCAAAAGTCTTTATAATAAGACATTCACCGACGGAGTTTTAGCGACGGACTTATTTCGTCGCTAAAGATCCTCCATTTAAATTCAGATCTGGTTTCTTTCTCTCTCCCTGTTCTCTCTCTCCCCGTTCTCTCTCTGAAATTCTGCTCCCACCCACCGCCGTTCTCACCTCCGGCGACCCTTCTCTACGGCGACCCAGCTCCGGCGACACTCCCGTCCGCGCCACCAAGCCTTGCACTCCGGTCGTGCCACAAAGCCTCCACTGTCGCCGCGCAAGGAAACCCACCACTGCCGCCGCACCACCAACGCCGGCGCCGTCGTACCCACCTCGAGATTTGTATGTCAATTGCCCTAAATTATCTGAATTTTTTGTTAATTTGTCTTCAATTTAGGTTACATGCCCTAAATTATCTGAATTATTTAGATTTGTATGTCAATTTAGGTTCAATTTTTTGTTAATTTGTCAATTGCCCCCTAATTGAACCCTAAATTGAAGTAATTGAATCCTAAATTGAATGCCCTAATTGAATCGAACCCTAAATTAAACTAATTGAACCCCTAATTAAACCCTAAATTGATTGCCTCAATCTAACCGAACCCTAATTGAACCCTAAATTGAATGCCTCAAATCAACCGAACCCTAAATTGAATCAATAGAGCCCCCTAATTGAACCCTAAATTGAAGTAATTGAATCCTAAATTGAATGCCCTAATTGAATCGAACCCTAAATTAAACTAATTGAACCCCTAATTAAACCCTAAATTGATTGCCCCAATCTAACCGAATCCTAATTGAACCCTAAATTGAATGCCTCAAATCAACCGAACCCTAAATTAAACTAATTGAACCCCTAATTAAACCCTAAATTGATTGCCCCAATCTAACCGAACCCTAAATTGAATGCCTCAAATCAACCGAACCCTAAATTGAATCAATAGAATCTCCTAATTAAACCCTAAATTAAAGTAATTGAACCCTAAATTGAATGCCCTAATTGAATCGAACCCTAATTTGAACTAATTGAACCCCTAATTAAACCCTAAATTGATTGCCTCAATCTAACCGAACCCTAATTGAACCCTAAATTGAATGCCCTAATCCAACCGAACCCTAAATTGAACTAATTGAACCCTAAATTGAATGCCTCAAATCAACTGAACCCTAAATTGAATCAATAGAACCCCCTAATTGAACCCTAAATTGAAGTAATTGAACCCTAAATTGAATGCCCTAATACAATCGAACCCTAAATTGAAATAATTCAAGCGCATCGGATATGTGAATTTTGAACATTTTTTTTCCATTTGAACATTGATCATTTGTTTGATAATTTTAGGTTGTTAATTGTGCGTTTTAGAATTGTGATTATTGATCGATGATTTTAGGTTATTAGCTGTGCATTTGAAGTAATTGCGATTATTAATTGATGATTTTAGATTGTTAATTGTGCATTGAGCATTTGAGATATTGAGATTATTGACGGAGGATGGGACCCAATTGGATTGAATGTGTGGTTTTTGTTAATTTTTATTGCATTGAGCATTTGAGAATTGAGAATTGAGGTTGTTGACGGAGGATGGGACCCAATTGGATTGAGATACCTGTTAGTTAGCGCAGACACGGACAGCACGTCTGATCGACGGTGTCCGACATTTAAAAAACAAATTAACGTATGCCGATGTGTCTGGAGGTACGTGTCGGTGGGCGTCGGACACGTGTCCGGAGGCTTCGGACACGTGTCCAAAGGCGTCGGACACGTGTCGGTATGTGTCGGACACGTGTCCGGAGGTGTCAGACACGTATCGGACACCATATCGACACCCTATATGAGGTGTCGGAATTGAGATTGTTGACGGAGGATGGGACCCAATTAGATTGAGATACCTGTTAGTTAGCGCAGACACAGACAGCACGTCTGATCGACGGTGTCCGACATTTAAAAAACAAATTAACGTATGCCGATGTGTCTGGAGGTGCGTGTCGGTGGGCGTCGGACACGTGTCCGGAGGCTTCGTGGACGTGTCCAAAGGCGTCGGACACGTGTCGGTATGTGTCGGACACACACGGCTGAACGAGGGGGCTCATCAGTTTTATGAGTTGTTGAGAGCTGCGGAAGAGCCGCTGTGGGATGGAGCTCCGAAACACACACGGCTGTCTGCGGTTAGCAGGTTATTACAGTTGAAATCAGACCACGGGCTGAGTGAGAAAGGTTTTAACGAGTTTGTTACCTTCATCAAAGAAATACTGCCCGAAAGTGAAAAGCTACCGCCGTCGTACTATGACGCGAAGAAGATGATGAGGAAACTTGGGTTGAGCTATGACCGGATAGATGCGTGCAATAACGATTGTGTATTATTCTGGAAAGAGAATAAGGCTTTGTCATTATGTCCGGTATGTGATCATTCGAGGTACAAACCGGACAAAGGGAAGAAGAAAAACATTGCATGGAAGATATTGCGATATTTCCCGGTCACACCACGGCTTCAGAGAATGTACTACTCCTCCAGTACAGCTGAACATATGAGGGCTCACCGTGAGACTCGCAGCAACGATGCCGATGTGCTGACACACCCAGCTGATGGAGAGGCGTGGAAGGAGTTTGACCGCAGGCATCCAGTCTTTGCTCAGGAAGTTCGGAATGTTAGACTTGGTCTGGCAACCGATGGGTTCAACCCTTTCGGTCAGTCTACCACGCCTTACTCCTGTTGGCCTGTTATTATTGTCCCTTACAACCTTCCACCAGGCATGTGCATGAAGAAGCCGTATATGTTCTTGTCGTTGCTTATTCCGGGGCCGAAGAGTCCCGGTAAGGACATAGATGTGTATTTAAGGCCGTTGATTGATGAGTTAAAACAATTATGGTGGAATCATGGAGTCGAAACATATGATGCATCCCTTAAACAAAATTTTCAGATGAGGGCTGCTTTGATGTGGACTATACATGATTTCCCCGCATTGGGAATGACGTGTGGCTGGAGCACACATGGGAAGCTAGCATGCCCTGCTTGTATGGGCGTGAACCCCGGTCATACGTTAAAGCACGGCGGAAAGGCCTCGTGGTTCGGATGTCACCGTAAGCTTTTGCCACCGGGCCATCAGTTTCGTAGGCAGAAGGATAAATTTGACGGGACAATCGAGCGTGAGGTTGTCACACTGGACTACCCATCTGGTGAAGAAGTACTCTCACACCTGGAGGCACTTGATACTGACATACCACACGGTAAGGGTGTGCCGGATCGGAAGATTGCAGGGTTCGGGAAAGAGCACAACTGGAGAAAATTTTGTATCTTCTGGGAGTTAGCCTACTGGAGGACGCTCGTTATCCGAAACAACATGGATGTGATGCATATTGAGAAGAACGTTTTTGATAATGTGTTCAACACAGTGATGAATGTCAAGGGCAAATCGAAAGATCACCTTAAAGCGAGAAGGGATCTACAACAGTTGGGTGTACGCCGTGAATTGCATCCTCGGACAGTCAGTGGGAGGACCATACTTCCGAAAGCACCTTACTGTCTAGACAAGAAACAAGTGGAGAAGGTCTGTCAGTGGGTTAAGAATTTGAAGCTTCCGGATGGGTTTGCGTCCAACATATCTCGTTGTTGCAATGTATCGGAATGCAAGTTCCAAGGGATGAAGAGTCACGACTGCCACGTATTCATGGAGAGATTCATTCCTATTGCCTTCCGGGGACTGTTGCCACGGGTTGTTTGCGAGACTTTGACTGAATTATCTCATTTCTTTCGAGATATATGCGCTTCTACGATCCGGGTGAGTAACATGGAAGTGCTTGAGAAGAACATTGTGGTGACGATTTGCAAGCTGGAGAAAATCTTCCCACCTTCGTTCTTTGATTCAATGGAGCATCTGCCTGTTCACTTGGCATATGAAGCTAAGATGGGTGGACCCGTGCAATATCGGTGGATGTATCCCTTCGAGAGGTAATCCTTAAATTGTTATAGTTGTTCGTTTACACTTAATGCGACATCTGTTATCATTGATATTCCACCTAACTCGATTCGCTAAACTTCTAGGTTCATGTTCCATTTAAAGAAAAAAGTCCGTAATAAGGCTCGGGTTGAAGGCTCAATTGCGGAGGCTTACGTAATGGAAGAACTTGTAAACTTTTGTAGTCAATATTTCGGGCCTAATGTTGGTACGAGGTTAAATCAACTAGGCCGAAATGACCCCGGATCAAGCACTAATTTGGAAGGGCAATTGTCAATATTCAAGCAGCCAGGGAGTCCGTTCGGCCGAACGTATACTCGATGGCTAACGGATGAAGAGTACAGTGCTGCAACAATATATGCCCTTCTAAATTGCGATGAAGTTTCGGCATTCGTTGAGTAAGTTAAAGTCTTAATTCACTTACATTGTTGTACATAATTGAAAGTGTGTGTTAAGTGAGTCAACTATATTGGTTTGCAGTGAGTTCGATGCGGAATCCTTAATCACTGATCCCGCTGGACTTGAATCTCATCGAAAATCACAATTTGTACAGTGGTTCAAAATTCGTGTAAGATTGTTTAACGAGATTATATTATGTGTTATATACAGTTCTGTGGCCAATTAGTATACTGATTTATCCTTAATTTTTACCGTCATCTACAATAGGTTCAGTCAATGGATAGACCAGTGGCCTCATGCTTGAAATTACTAGCCGAAGGCCCTAACAAACAAACATCCTGTTACGGAGGCTATATCATCAACGGGTTTAGGTTTAACGTAAAAGATGATGACCGAACAAAACAAACCCAAAACAGTGGAGTCTTGGTCAACGGCGACTGTTATGCCGAGAATTGCATGGATTTTTACGGAGAGCTAGATGAGATTGTTGAGCTAACATATTTGGGTTCCCAAAACCGCCTGGTAATGTTCAAGTGTACGTGGTTCGATGTCACATGCAGTAGAGGAATCCGTGTTAGCTCTCAAGGGATTGTAGATGTCAATGTCAAGTCAAGACTTGCATCAGACGAGCCCTTTGTGTTTGCTAGTCAAGCTGTACAAGTCTTTTACGCGGAGGACGTCGCCAATCCCAAATCTCATTGGTATACAACTATCAAGTCCAAGAAATTGCCCGTGACATATGACAGTGAGCTAGACTCCTTTCAAGCCGACCAACCACGTGTCTTGTTCCCTGTTGAGGTCAACAACGAGGAGGACGATCTTCCTCTTCCAACAACACTTCTTGTGGGAGAAGAAGTCGTAGATGATGACGCGGAAGATGTTGAAAGTGTTGGAGATGATGTGACCGAGTCTACTGATGAAGAGGATGAATTAGAAGATGAAGAGGACGACGAGTCCCACGAAGAAGAGGGCGACGAGGAAAGTGATGAAGATGATTCGCAAACTGAAAATGATTGACTTGTAATGTTGTAACATCACGGGAAAAATGTAGTAACATTTTAGAACTTGGTGTTTATTGATGTGTTTTTGCACATCCGTTCATATATATATATATATATATATATATATATATATATATATATATATATATATATATATATATATATATATATATATATATATATATATATATATATATATATATATATATATATATATATATATATATATAGGGAGCTGATCCATTGATAGCGCTAGCAAATGGAGTTAAGTTGCTAGCGCGATCTGACCGTCCATCCTGAAAGATGGACGGTCCAGATCGCGCCTTTTTCCAAAACTGATCCCCGTCCGCCATACTGTCTCGCGGACGGGAGTTTTACCTTTTTGCCCTCCTCCCATGTCCGCGAGACTGTCTCGCGGACGCCTTTCTGTTCCTGACATGTGTCAGGAAAAAGGCGTCCGCCATACTGTATGGCGGACGATCTCTAGGCTGACACATGTCAGGGCCTGTCCTCTCGGTCGCCTATAAAGTCTCGGGCGTGAGCCCCGAGAACTGTCCCCTTGGTCGCCTAGAAAGTCTCCCTAATTCTCGGCTCTTTCAGCAAAATTTTTGCGGGGCTTTCAGATTCACTTGCTTCCATTTTCAGCACCCTTCAAGCTTTTCTTGGAGTAACACACTTGGTTCAAGCATCACTCAAGCAAGGTAAAGTTTGTGATCTTGCTACCGTTTATCTTAGTAATTTTAATTTGTTATGTTCAGTAAATATATAATTAGCAAAATAGGAGACACTTTTGAGATTATGTATATGGTATCCTAAATCGGTCTAATCGTCAAGATAATTTTGAGATAATAAGCGTATTCTATTTCTACATAGGTCTTTTTCACAATGTCTGATTTCGTGTCGAGCTCCAGCACCCCCGTAGATGCTAGTGATCCGTATCTAGGACGAACCTTTCAAACGTTGGAAGAAGCTGGAGAATGTTTTCGAGCTTATTCATTGAGGGTTGGTTTTGGCATTAGAATAAAAACTACAAGAACAAGCAGCGTATCGAAAAGGATATGCTCTCGCTTATACGAGTGTCATAGGGGCAGAAACCCAGTGCAAAATGAGACACGCGTAGGCAACGATGACAGTGATGATGACGAAATAGGGTATGCGCGGAGAAGACGGGATTGCTTTGCGCGCACGAATTGCCAGGTCAAGATGTTCGTAAGCTATAAAGCCAAACAAGATCATTGGCTTATTACCAGCCTGGAACTGGCACACAATCACCCGTTAGTAACCCCTTCTAAGGTGAGTCAGATGCATCAACACAAGAAGATGGGTAAGGTCGCGAGGAGCCTAATTCACACAATGAGCGATGCGCGGCTAGGACCTACCGACATGATTAATGTTCTTGCTGAACAGGCTGGGGGAATTCAAAATTTAAACTTTAACACGACAGACGTTCGTAACGCGGTCCGAACCCATAGACGAGCCGCGTATGACCTCAATGATGCGCAAGCGACAATGAGCCTATTGAAACGGATGCAGATGGAGGACCCGCAGTTTACCTTCGACTATAAACTTGACGACGAGCATCGAGTTAGCACAATTTTTTGGGTCGACGGTCGTTCGAGGCTAGCTTATAAGCATTTTGGGGATGTCGTGACTTTCGACACCACATACCGTACCAACAAGTACTCGATGCCGTTCGCTCCTTTCACGGGCGTCAATCATCATTATCACTCCATCCTGTTCGGGTTCGCCTTGTTAAGGGACGAGAGCGAGAGTTCTTTTGAATGGTTGTTTAGGGTGTGGCTGGAAGCAATGAACTTCAAAGCACCGACTGTTATCATCACCGATCAAGATTTGGCAATGAAGAAGGCTATTGCTACCGTCTTCCCAGATACTCGACACAACTTGTGCACTTGGCACATAAGCAACAAATACCCTGAACGTCTGCATCACATGTACGCAAAGTATCCAGACTTTAAACAGGATTTTGACAAATGCGTCCTCAAGTCATTAACGATTGAGGAATTCGAGGAGAGGTGGGAAAAGCTTGTTCGGGATTACTCATTGCAAGACAACGAGTGGCTCCAGCACTTGTACGGGCTCAAAGAGCAATGGATTGGTGTTTACACGAGAAGTCATTTTTCTGCGGGCATGAAAACGACGGGCAGGAGTGAATCTATGAATGCCACGTTCGATAATTATGTGGGTACAGCTACCAATTTGAAGAGTTTCGTCACATCAGCACAAAAAGCGGTTGCGTCGTTGTTCGTGAAAGAAAGGGCTGCAGACTTTGCAACCACGTACAAGCAAAGGAGAAGGTTGCTTGAGACCCCGCTGGAGCTGAACGGTGCCAAAGTCTATACGAAGGAGATCTTCCTGCTATACCAAGTAGAGCTGCAAAAATCGGGCCGATACAGTATATATAAGGTGGCAGAAAAGTCGTCGCGTGAGTACAAGGTTTATTCGCTCGTGAATGACCTCGTCCCTGAGAAGCTGCGCAGAATTTATACGGTGACCCACGACACATTGACGGACTCGGTGACATGTGTTTGTAAGAAGTTTGAGTTCCATGGCATCCTGTGTAGACACATTCTGCGGTTTTTCACACAGAAGAATATCAGGACAATCCCCGATAAATACGTCCTGCCACGTTGGACGAAAGGTGCAAACAGGTTGCACGGTACCATTTCCTTTCCGGAGCACCCGTATACTGACTTTGAAGAATCAGAGACGTTGCGGTATAATCATCTGGTGACGATGTTCACCCGTTTGTCCGTAAAGGGTGCTGCTACAATGGTCGGATATAAACATCTCCTCGAGGTAGCTCAGCAGCAAGAGCCCATCGTCGACCAATTGGAAGCAGCTTCAGTCAGCAATGCGGTTGACACCGAGCCTACGACGGGATCAGAAGATGACGAGCCGGGGGAGGGAGCCGACAATGATATCCGGCCTTCGGATCCAATTATATCGCAAACGAAAGGCCGCAAGAGATCTACGCGGATGAAAAGCTCTATTGAGACGGCAACTCAACCAAAAAAGCTAAGAAGGTGTGCATTGTGCAACAAAATGACAGACCACGACAAGCGGAACCATTACAAGGCACTGGGGATAAGTCCAGTGCCTTTGCAAGACGGGGAAGAAGATGATGCCGAGGATGAGGACGAACAAGCTGCAGTGGAACTTTAGTGTACTGAATATTTTGTAATAATCTTTTATGAGCCATCAAAAGTGTCGGACATTTTGTAATAATATTTTAGTAATGACTCGTTTGTAATAACCTTTACAATCATTTTTTTATACGTGATTTCTTACACTGTCCGCTACACTGCGCAGCACAACATTAGAAACCTAAGGTATTAAAGAATACCCCCCTACAACACTTAGTTTTTTTTTTGGTTGTGGTTCACTTTCTGCGTCCGCTATACTATGTAGCGGACAGCCCCGCAGAATACCCCCCTACAACACTTAGTTTTTTTTTGGTTTTGGTTCACTTCTCTGCGTCCGCTATACTATGTAGCGGACGGCCCCGCAGAATACCCCCCAACACTTACACTTAGTTTTTTTTTTTTTGGTTTTGGTTCACTTCTCTGCGTCCGCTATACTATGTAGCGGACGGCCCCACAGACTATACCCCCGCTACCCCCCTACAACACTTAGTTTTTTTTTGGTTTTGGTTCACTTCTCTGCGTCCGCTATACTATGTAGCGGACGGCCCCGCAGACCTGCTACAACACGCAGTTACAACACTTAGTTTTTTTTTGGTTTTGGTTCACTTCTCTGCGTCCGTACAACACTTAGTTTTTTTTGGTTTTGGTTCACTTCTCTGCGTCCGCTATACTATGTAGCGGACGGCCCCGCAGACCCCTACAACACTTAGTTTTTTTTTGGTTTTGGTTCACTTCTCTGCGTCCGCTATACTATGTAGCGGACGGCCCCGCAGAATACCCCCCTACAACACTTTTTTTTTGGTTTTGGTTCACTTCTCTGCGTCCGCTATACTATGTAGCGGACGGCCCGCAGAATACCTACAACACGTCCGCTATACTACAACACTTGGTTCACTTTTTTCCGCTATACACGGACGGCCCCGCAGATACACATATTATCGATCACTTTGTTATTTTTTGAACACTTGCCCTGCAGATAGACAGATATCCAACACTTGGTTTCCCACCGTTAAATCACATTGGTCAATAAAATCAATCGCATTCAATAAATTTTTTGGGTTAAAAAAGTGTTGTAACGTTACAATGTGAATTGGGGAACATCATCTCTCGCAGGAATTATGTTCCTTACACGGATTTACAATAAACCTAATAGCTCTAGGCCGGCCATTTATAATTTGCCAAGCAATCCTATACCTAAAGTCTTGTATGCATTCTTCGCTCCAGACAGTCTTCTTGAGGCTCTCAGACCGGCAAATGTAATCCATGTACATGCAGAGGAAGACGCCGCAGTCCGAGGAATTATGTTGCTTGGGCCTACTCCTCTTCAATCGGAAAATGAGGACCGGCCTGCGCGATACCTTCTCCCGACGCCTACCATTGACCAGGGCAGCAAAAAGATTCTGCGAGAACCATAATAAGCATTAAACATAGCTAGCAAAATAAGATTAATCAGTTTTATAATATGCAAGTTACAACAAGAAGGAAACAGGATCTTACCATGGCATCCAACTGGCCTATGCCTCGGTACATATCAATCACAGGCATCACGTCGGTATCGTCGTAGAGACTGTCGACGACTGAAACCGTGCTCTGTAATGGTTCGTAGCAAACCAAGTACCAGTGCGCATTCCCTAAAAAGGGGATTAGAAACACGTCGGCAACACTTGCGCTCACTGGACTATCCCTAGCAAGATATGCTTGTAGGTTAGGGGACGGTTTCCACTGGGCCATGCCTCTCCCCTTCCTTGCATTGCCCCAGTCGTGCCACTCTTGTACTAGGAGCTGATGGAAAAAAGCATCCAAGATAAACACGCGCAGACCGATGTCTGGATGCTCCCGACACCTTCGCCTCAGAATTTGCACGTAGTGCGAGATGACACCGCTGTCTAACCAAGATCCCGGCGCCAGCGAGGCGATCTCTGTCCAAGAGGCATTGTAATCCAAGCCCTCGGGGTGATCCACGTCATACGACGCTCCGTCTTGGGGGGCCCCGCTAAAATAACGGGCTCGGATTATATCGCATTTATGCGGCTTTAGGGGCCTGGCTGGATGCCCTTTCGGATATTGCCCTCGGGGGTCGATCGGGGGATATTGGCCTCCAATTCCTTCTTCGGCCGGCTGATATTCCCCTTCGGGGCCGCCAACTGGTCCCGCCCACGGGACAATGGGCAGTGCCTCGGAGAAACCGTAGTTTCCGAAAGGAAAGTCTTGCGTGACTTGAGAGAGGGGTTCCGGGAACAAATTGAAGGAGGGGCCGCTGTAATCGCCCCACGACGCTTGAGCCTGTCCCATCCCCGCTTCAGAGGTACCAACAACTCCCTGACTCACCCCTGAAGCCTGTCCAGAGGGATCACCGTATCCCTGGCTGACGCCCGTATAACCCATTCCCGGGCTTACTCCCGAAGACTGGCCCGATGCTTGGCGCAAAAAATTCCCGCAGCCTAAAGCCAATGTCGCAGCCTGTTGGCAAAGATCCTCGCCCATTGCGCTCACCAGATCCCTCCGCTCACTCAACTTCTGGAAGAATGCAAGCGAGGCATTAACCTACATCCAAAGAGATAAAAAATTAAGTAACTTCAATCAGACATTTATATTCAACTAATTTGGTTCAAGTCAGACTTGTTGGGCAACTTACGAGATTGTATGCCATACGCTCATCGATCTGACCCCTAGGCGCATACCTCTCCCCACGTTCAAAGTTTACAGGGGCTACTCTCCTCCGCGTGATGCGGTAGTACCACTCATCGTACTGATCGATGCTGATAACGGGGTCTGGCTCCGAGACGATGGCCGCCAGTGTGTCCTGCCAAGAAGTCCAAAGCTCTATTTCGGCCGCGCACAATTCGTACGCATTGGCGGTGCCAAACACTCCGACATCCGGTGGGTTCCTGTTAACCCTCATATCCGGGGCATCGACTGGCAAACCCTGCTCCAACTCAAAATGGCGCATTGCTCGGTCGGGCAGCTGCCACTCTGCGAGCTCGAAATGGATCAGGGGTGTGCGCTGCAACCCGGAGAGCGTGAAGACGAACGACTCTCCCACCCGTCGCGCCAAACGTATGTACGGTGCCCAACGCATTTGGCCCGGAGATAGACGGTCGAACTCCCCTCGATAGTACGTAATGTTGTGATGGGGATCGACTCTCCTCTTGTAGTGGCTAGCCCTCCGGCTGTACTCCCAAGCACACAACCGAGGCCAGACTTTGTCGGTTCCATCCCTACGCGTTGGTGCACCGGGAGCAAGGTGTTCGTAAGACCACACCTGAGAACATCAAAAAATTATATTTATATCGTCGATTCAACAAAAATAAAACACAATAACGAAGACATGATTTATATGATATACCTGCAATAGCGAGAGACATGCACATATGGCTTTGGAGTTGGGCCTCGTTGCCTTGTGCAATGCTCGGTACAGATACGAAAGAACCGCTGCACCCCAGGCATAATCCCCAACCTCCGACAGGTTACCCAACAACGGTAAATATTTCACGCTGACCGTGTTCTTCGACGTCGTTGGGAATAAAATTGCTCCCATCACCCACAAGAGGAAGGCCTTTGTGTACACCACAAGCTCACGGCCCGTATAGTTTTCCGGCAAAACCCCGTAGGTATCTACCAACCACTTCAACTTTATACCACCAGTGCTAAATTGATCCTGGGGTATCGAAGTGAAGAAGTCTCGCGCTGTTCTCTTATTCGTTGCGTCTGACGGAGGAGCAATTACCGGCCGCCCCGTCACCGGCAACCCCAAGATGAACCCTACATCTTCTAGGGTAATCGTCATCTCTCCGATCGGGAAGTGAAACGTATTCGTTTCACTTCTCCACCTCTCAACAAGGGCACCTATCAAGGCCCGGTCAAGCTGTTGAAAGATCTGCCCATGCGTGAAAATCCCAAACCCAATTCCACGCAGTATTCTTTTCTGGGAATTGTTCAAGGTCCATCTCGTGAACTCGCGAGATACTTCTACGGTGGTGAGAAGTTCTCTTTCCTACGAATTATTAATAAATACAATTTGAGCAAAATGAACGGTAAAACAACGTTCGTAATAATAAGAAAGTTGATAAATAATGTATCTTACTCCACCATCCCATATGAGCGTACTGATATGGTTGGCTTGGTCGTATAACACGGATGGATCTTCTGGTCCAGGGATAAATTCCATTTTTTGCAACTGAAACTATGGAATCGGATTTTACAAACGCTAGCACATGAACAAATACATACATATATAAATCCTCATCACCGCTAGCACATGCTCAATGCATAATCAAAACCACGCATAAAACGCAATATTGATCACAACTATAGATTAGAAACATGTAAAGGATTGATTTTGTGAACTTACGTGATCTATTAGGGGGGTATTAAAGCTGCTCTTATGAAGAAATTGCGCAGATCTGCTTGCCAACGCCGCTGGGAATATTTGTGAGTAGGAAGAACGGAGAAGAAGAGTGTAGAAGTTATAGGGGGACTTTCTTTTGGGTTTGAATATATATATTTGCTGTCCGCTGGACAATATATATTTGCCGTCCGCTATATAGTATCGCGGGTCTGTTCCTTGTCCGCTATATAGTATCGCGGACGCTAGACTTTTGGTAGTTTTCTCTACGTCCGCTATACTATGTAGCGGACGGCCCCGCAGAATTTTTTTGGTTGTCTTCTCTACGTCCGCTATACTATATAGCGGACGGCCCCGCAGAATGTTTTTGGTTGTGTTCTCTACGTCCGCTATACTATGTAGCGGACGGCCCCACAGAATTCCACCTCTCCAAAACTTAGTTTTTTCTTCTACACTTTGTTCCACCTCTCCAACACTTAGTTTTTTCTTCTACACTTAGTTTTCTTCTACACTTACTTAGTCCACCTCACCAACACTTAACTGTCCGCTATATAGTATCGCGGATATACTTACCGCAGAAAATGGTTGGCACGGACCAGACTTACCGCAGAAAATGGTTGGCACGGACCAGACATTTAGTTCCCGACCTTCCCGAACCCGGCCTAAGCGGAGGGCCTTATATCCGCTATATATATAGAGCTATACAATGTGGCGTAATGTAATAAATTGGAATAAATTGGCGCCCGTAATGCAGTTTTAATAAATTGAAATAAATTGGCCCGAAGACTTGTTTTAGCGACATAGTACGTTAATGCTATTTTAATAAACTGACGCCCAAAGACTTGTTTTAGCGACGGAATCAACAATCTCAATTTTTCCAAAAAATAATGTACAATTCATAATCAACGATCTCAATATATCAATATATCGAGGCAACAAAAAAAGGCACAATTAACCAAGAAAAAATTTGAAAACATAATAAACAAGAACATAAATATTTTTATTATAATAAACTATGGTTCACAAATGGGGTACGAAAGCTTTTCACAAGCGCTCCGTTCAAAGATTACAACTTGAAAATCCCACCACCCAAGGTGTTCGAACACTACAAAGTCCCCGAGTTCGAGGCCATGCTGGCGCACGAAGACGTTCCAACCCTCTGCGAATTCCTTTTTTTGGGATCGGCCGGGCTTCAGCTTGATTTCAACCTGCCATGCCCCCTTGCGGCTATATAATCTTGCACTATCATGAATTGTTGTAAATTGATTGGTAAATGCTTCCGGTATGTCCTACCAAACACAAAATACAAAAAATAGGTTAGTTTTGGTTAAGAAAAACAAAAGATCAAACTTTTAACACACGAAAATACAGAGAAAGAGAAAGAGGGATAGCCTACAAGTTCATGCTCAAATCCCGGCATCATGACTTTGAAAAAGTGTTTGCCTACCAGGTGCAAGTTGCCAATATAATCGTAGGCGTAGGTGGTCTCCGATCCAGAAGCCATCGAGATCGTCGTTGAGGGGAGGACGGTGGTGTCGGCGGAGATGTGGGTGACCGGAGATGTGAGTCGCCGTAGATGGGGTAGCGGCTTTAGGTTAGATGTTCGAGAGAGGGGACGCCGTCCGCTACAATAATATATATACCCCGATCTGATTAAATATTTATAGCAGGAGAGAGTTGACGAAGGGACGCCGTCCGCTACAGATACAAGGGGACACTGTTTCTACCAAGGGGACAGTTCTCGCCCGAGACTTTATAGGCGACCGAGGGGACAGGCCCTGACATGTGTCAGCCTAGAGATCGTCCGCCATACAGTATGGCGGACGCCTTTTTCCTGACACATGTCAGGAACAGAAAGGCGTCCGCGAGACAGTCTCGCGGACATGGGAGGAGGGCAAAAAGGTAAAACTCCCGTCCGCGAGACAGTATGGCGGACGGGGATCAGTTTTGGAAAAAGGCGCGATCTGGACCGTCCATCTTTCAGGATGGACGGTCAGATCGCGCTAGCAACTTAACTCCATTTGCTAGCGCTATCAATGGATCAGCTCCCATATATATATATATATATATATATATATATATATATATATATATATATATATATATATATATATATATATATATATATATATATATATATATATATATATATATATATATATATATATATATATATATAGTGCCGATGATGATTTATGCCTAAATTATTGTTTTTCACGTGTTAATGTCTTTGTATATAATCTATATGAAGTCAGATATGGATAGGATACGGGCTATTCGTGGCCGGGCTGGACGCCGAGCTGCTTCCTCCCCGGTTAGTCCCACCTCGTCATTGCCTACTGATGACGAGGCACAGAGTGATCGCGGACAGCCATCGGGGGCCCAGCCCCAGCCGTCGCCGTCGTCCCAGCCCCAGCTCGAGCCGTCGCCCCAGCCCGACGCAGATTCATCCCACACGCGCGTGCATTCTCCATCTTCCGTGGGTTCTACCTCAGGTATAGTTGATAACGGTGTTTCGTACATTTTCGCTAGCCTTATATTTGAACTGTATTAATGTCTGTGTTTTGTAGGATCTCGACGAGGCCGTGGTCCGACACGCGGGGTACGCATCGACCCCCAGCGTAAACAGAGAGTTACGCTCACGCAGGAGGGCCTGTAAGTACTAAAAATATCACCTCATGCCTTATGTTTAAAATTTTGGGGTGTTAATTTATATTTGAACTGTATTAATTAATTTAATTACTTCTTTGGCAGGATCCTGGAGAATATGGCGAGGACGAAGATCGGCGTTCTTGTGAAGGGCCGATTCTTCGAGCCACGCCTGTACTGGAAGGACTGGGATGCCGCTGCGAGGGAGGCCCTATGGGAGGAGTGGCTGGTACGGTGAAGTATTTTTTTCAGCGTTAGTAAATGTTAAATTACAGTTTGTTTTATGTTGTTAATTTGTGTTATTGAATGCCTTACAGGAGGGGTTCACGTTTGACACGCCTCAGCAGCAGGTACTGGGGCAGCAGGCTTTCTTTGCCTACATCGGCAAGAATTACCGCCGATGGCTCCACGATGCACGGGACCGGGCGAAGAAGGCGCTGCCCGCGGGTGCCCCGATGACGGACATGGCGAGATATCCCCCACATTGGATATCTCACCGTGTATGGGGGGAGATGATAGATCGGTGGGCTACGGATCCAGGTTGGGACGCCAAGAGTAAGAGCGGGACTGAGAACAGACAGAACAAAGATCCGACGCACACGGGGGGGTCGGTGCCACACGACATCGTCCGACACAAGAACGCGGTCGAGCACCCGGATCTGGAGGACGATGAGGTCGTAGCTCTGACGTATAATCAGACGCACGTGCGGAAGAAGGACAAGGACGAGACGCACCGGGCGGGCGACTATATTTCAGATATTGCCCGGCGGATCGATGTGAGTCAATTTATTTAAGTTAATGTTTTTTCTTTCTATCCTCAATGTCTGTTTCGTTAATTAATGCCCTAACATATCGTTAAACCACTATTTTTGCAGGCCTCGTATGAACAGCTAAGGGGGTCCGAGCAGCAGTCCGGACAGCCATCAGCGTCCACTAGTACGGCTGCGAGTACTGGGGGGTTGAAGCGATGGCTGGATACGCCGGAGGTCGTGAATCGGCCGAAAGGCCGCATACGCGGCCTGCCTAGCACGACTGCTCGTGCCGTGATAGGAGCGTCCTCACCCCCTGCTGCCCCTCCACAGACACCGGCTCCTCGGCCTCAGTTGGACGACGAGGAGATCCAGCGCATTGCTACAGTGGTGTGCCGGATGATCAGGGAGCAGGGCACTGTTGGACAGGCCGCCCGGCCCCGGATCAGCAGGATCCAGATCCGGGACTCGGGAACCCCTGATGAGCCCCTTCCCGTGCCCGTTCCTAGCTTCCCCCCCCCCCGTGCCCGGCTTGTACTCTTCTCCCCTCTCCTAACCGGCTATATCCGGTTCCCGGCTTGTACATATATGAATTTTTTTTATTATAAATTTTTTTTATAATTGATTATATATATTTCTTTCTGTATTGATTATTGCGCGTTGTTGTTGAGATTTGAAAATTGTATTACAGGTCTGGGTAATTGAAAAATAAAAAAAAATTTCAAAAAAAAAATTGACTTTTGGCGACGGATTAATTCCGTCGCTAAAGTATTCCTACAATCAGTTATTTAGCGACGGAATATTCCGTCGCTAAATAAGTTTTTTAGCGACGGAATATTCCGTCTCGAAATATAAATCCGTCGCTAAAAAATATAATTCGCGACGGAATATCCGTCGCTAATTAAAAATAAATCCGTCGGTAAAAATGACATATTTAGCGACGGATTTAAAAATTCCGTCGCTAAACTATTAGTGACGGGCTTTTATACGAGGGATATTTAGCGACGGTGAATCCGTCGCTAATTCTTTTAGCGACGGATTTTTGGCTTTTAGCGACGGATTACCCCGTCGCTAAAACCCT